>JADRCH010007414.1:679453-816395 GCA_019843965.1 Rhynchomys soricoides
GGCAGCTCCGTTCCCTGCGCTCCAGGCTGCTGCAGCTTCGTCTGCCCGCAGCGCGGCCACCATGCGTTCAGAGGGGCAGTGAAAGCTACTGGAGGCACGGGAGGGGCCACAGTTCCGCCAGGATGGAGGGAAAGTGGTGCATACCCACACTCCCCCAGAAGCCTAGACCTCCAGGGTTTGCCCGGGGTCGCAGAGGTCATGGGCACCTTAGGGTCTAGCATAGAGACTAGGAGCCACTGGGCGGCGCGCACACAGGGGGCGAGGGCAACCTAGCGAAGGGAATGAGGCGGACTTCCCGGTGGGCTTACCCTTAGAAGCATCTTTCTCCTCTTTGGGCTTGGTCACCTTTCCACTCATAGATCCCAGCTTGCTTGACAAGGTTCGTCCAGGAGAAGGAAGTCCTCGCCGAGCTGGCTGGACTTGGCGAGAGCGCTTTGGGCGGCAAGTCGCGACCGCGAGCTCTCAGTGTGGCTCCGGGAGGAATCCGCTTTTTCCCCCCGCTGCCGCCGCTGCCGCCGCCTGCGAAAGAGTGGGGAGGAAGAGAGAGGGGTGAAGGAGGAGCCGCCGCCCGAGCCTGAGCGGCCGGCCGCGGGAGGAGCCGCTCGCCGCGCTCCAGAAGTGCAGAGACAAAGCGGGGCGGCCGCCGCTCCAGCGCCCCGCCGCTCCAACCCGCCCGCGGAGAGCCGCGCTCAGGAATCTCGGGGCACCCGGGAGGCGCAGCCGGGACTCCCCGGTTTCGCCGCCGGCCTGCCCGGGCTCTGTACGGGTCGCTCGCTCCACGGTCGCCGGCCACGCCGGGAGTTGCCTGGGTGTTCTGCCCAAGCTCTACTGGGCTGCTTTTCCCCCGCCTCTCCCAATCTGCTGAGGGCCGCCAACTCAATCAAAATAAAACCCCGAGGAAGGTTTTTTTTTTTTTTTTTTTTTTTTAAATCAAAACAAAGACGAAAATATTCACTTAAAAATAACGAGCCTCCCCGAAAGGGAAATGTTTGAACATGTGATGAGCAACGTGTGAGCCTGTTACACCGCAGAGCCGCGCAGCTTCTCGCCCGCGGGGATTCGGAAAGAGAGGTTCGCTCCTTTCTCTTTAATCCGTGTTCAGATTCCTGTCTTTCGGCCAAGAGGGGCCCCGAGTTGCTGGCCGGCAGAGGAGCGGGAAGCGAAAGCCCTTACCTGTTCTCTCTCTCTACACCCACACCCCCTCGGAGCTCGCCTGCTCTCTCGCTGCCACTCTCCGGGCAAAGAACTCTCTGATCCCAGAGAGCCAGGAATCGGCACTGGGGTGCGTTCTATATAAACGACAAGGTGTGGGCACGCGGGGGGCGGGAGGGGGGCAGCCGGCGAGGGCGGGGCCCCACAAAGCCGCCTGCCGGCTGTAGTAAAAACAGAGCTCGGCAGGGGCGCGCAGACGTCAGCTGCCGCCTTGCAAAAAGCCTGGCAGCCTAGCGAAGTGCCGGCGAAATTGTCAGCGGGGTGTTCCCTGTTTCCTCGGACAGGCAAGGTCCTCCAGTGCTGCCGCAGAGGGCTCTCTCGATCCGCTTTGAACAATGAAGCCAGGAGTCCCTGATCTCCACCCTTGTTACTCCCTAGACTTACAGTGCTAGCTTTCTGGCTGCACTGGTTGCCACCTACACTTTGGGGACTCCCGCTGTTGGCAAGTGCGGTGAAATCTGTCCTGGAGTCTGGGACTCTTCACCCCTGGCCAGCTGTCCAAGTTGAGACAGACTGGTTCTCCAAGAAAAGAGAGAAGGGATCTGGCTTGCCAATAGGGCAGAGAGTGAAACTGACCTGGTGCTTGCTGCTTCCCACTTGCCCCATCATACACACCCCCGCCCCCCACTGGGCTGTAGTCCCCACTGCTCAGGTTAGCCAACCTTCTGTAAAGTGAGGTGAGTCAAGTCTCTAGTGCTGCAGAAGAACAGATAGGATCAGCTTGTCTTGTCACAACCCATGGAAGATCCCTGAGAGTTAGAACTAGAAGGAAAAAAAATAAAAACCGCTTTGAAACCAGAAATTGTGTATGGGACAAAAGGGAAAGAAGGAGTCAGGGCATAGGAAAGGAGGAACAAGGAGGTCAGTAATCAGTTCCTGGATGTTAGGAAACCTTTCCCCCTACTGTCCTTTCTGTCACTGGGGAACGATGGGGGTGCTGTTAAGGAGTGAAGCGGCCAAGGAAGGGCATGGCTTAGTTCACAGAGCCCTCAACCCATTCATCAAAACATACACTGTATCCTGACCATGGAGATGTGCTAGTGAGCCCCAAGCAGAAAAAAAGCCATTCACTTCATCCCAGCACACTCCCACCCTCTCCTTAATTTGGTTTTGTTAATGATATTAAACTAGGCGAAGAAATCATATAGATGGATTAGTCCTACTGAATCCCAGGCAGTAACTCAATTACAAGAGCCTGCTGTGGTTTTCAAGACCAGGAGTGTGGGCTGCCCCTGCTACCAGCCAGGGTCTAAAGGTCAGTAATCCTCTAAACTCAATTTGCAGCCTCCATGCTCAGTCTGGGAGGAACTGTAGGCCTGCTTTTCTTGCAAATAATATCTAATAACCTGGAGCTTGATGACACAATGTAATTACCCAACCCAAGGTTAGGCCATTAATTAATATTAGTATTCTGATAAAGAAGGAATTTCTCTTCAAAAGACAGAAATTTAAATGGTTGAATATGTGTTTGGAGAAAAAGACAAGAGAAAAGCAATTTTTAAAAAAGTTCTTATGTAATCTATATCCAAATAATAGCTCCCATTCTTTAAGTGTCTAGATTGTGTCAAGCAGCGGTGCTCAATCATTGCATCAGTATCTTATTTAAACTTCCCATCAGCCCTAGTAAGTGTCTGTATTATTACTTCCATTTTCAAATGATGAAATCTGGCCTTGGAGTGATTAAATGATTTTTTAAAAACCAGGTCTCTCACTATGGAGCTCATACTTGCCTTGTACACCCAGGTACTAAGGTTACAGACATAATCCACCATGTCTAACTAGCTCTACATTGAGTAATTTTCAAAAAGGTCGCTGGCCTGGTTATTTGTGGAGCCTGGGTGAGAATCCAGGTGTAGCTATCTCTAACACCAAAATTATTCTTTAGCACACCATTTCACAGCACTTCCCTTAGCCATTTAAAGTGGGAGAAACACTTTCACTGGGCATTTCTTTAAATCACAAACTTCTTTGTCAATCTAAGTCTTTGTCAATCTCCCTACACACACACACACACACACACACACACAGAGAGACAGAGAGAGAGAGAGAGAGAGAGAGATACACAGAGAGAGAGAGAGAGACAGAGAGAGGGAGGGAGAGATACACACACACACACACACACACACATCCCACCACACTCCCACCTTCTCCTGGTGTGTGTGTGTGTGTGTGTGTGTGCTACTTGACTTCTGTGTACTTATACCATTTGTTTTGTCTATTTCCTCCTGGTAAGTTCCAACAGGGTCAGCACATTATGATTTTAGAGGGTTTTTTGTCTTTACCAATAATCTCTACCCACAGCTCTACAGTCAGCAAGACTAACATCCAGCTGGAAGCTAGGTATAACTCTTCCTTAAAGGACAATAAAACAGTAAACATAGCAAACACTGGGTGAAATCTAGGTTAGCGAATATCATTGAGGTGATGTAGAGAGATGTCTGCATGGGAGAGTGAATGAAGCAGGCTTATTCTTGAGCACAAGTAAGTAAAACTGTGTTCCCTCACTGAAAACCATCCTGCAAAAGAAATAATCAGAACATAAAGAAAATAGACATCTCATGCAAAAACACTATAGTGGTGTATGCCTGTGTTGAGACAGATCAATGGTCATCATAAGAGCTTTAGTGCCAAACCCCAGGAATTATGACTATTCAAGTACACAGCAAAGCAATGGTATCCAAATAAACTTTCTGACTCTGCTAGGGAGATTATACCCAGCCACATTTGTATAAGAAATGGGTCTGCTCAATTTTTATCTCCTCTGACATGTTTAATATGAAAATGTCATTAGCACTGACTCTAATGAAGCCGTACTCCAGCCTCCAATGTCCAGCTCTCAAATACTTGGGAAGCAAAATGACCCGCTGAAAAAGGCTCTGACATCTATTTATGCTAGAATGATCAGAAGGTGGTCTATCCAGTACATATGCAGACCACAAAAAGATTTGGTCTGCCTTGCTTTCTTTTTTTCTTTTCTTTTCTTTCTTTCTTTTTTTTTTTTCTTTTCTCTCTTTTATTTATTTATTTATTTATTTTGAGGCAAGGTCTCACTGTGACTCACAGACTGGCCTTAAATCCCCAAGTGTGCTGTATCTCCCTCCTCTAAGGGCTGAGAACTTCTAGTAAGGCTCATAACTTCTTCATCCTACGTTATAGGGTAGAAGGGATGTTTTCTTAATTTTAGAGTAAATTGGAAATTATCAGACAGAGATGCCTAGCCCACCTGGTGGCCTATTTCACACAATCATCATGTATGAAGTATAACCACCTTGGAGAGTTTACAACTAGGCTCTCAAGCTCGTGGTTTATGCTCATCTCCCCGACAACAACTCACATTGCTGGCAAGTCAAGCAAGAACTGCATCTTAGATATAAAATCCATATTACCAGATAATATCTATGTAACCTCACATCTGGCTGCATTTCTTGTGAGAAACCATTTCAATGGAGTACTATTGAATGGGATCCTTTTCAAATTCCTAGTCCAGGACTTGTGATCCAAATTAAGTAGTTTTATTATTGTTGCTTTTAGCTATTTCTGTAGTTAACATATAGCCTAAGTATCCTCTTAGTGTCTATTATATAAACCCAAAACTTGATCTTCAGGGTAGTGCAATTAAAAGGTGAAGATGGTGGTCACCACAGGCATATGTATGACCCACTACAGTCTGAGTTGCGAGACAGCAAAATCTGCCCATCCGACTTTCTCTTTAGCCAAGTAAGGACTTCTATCCCCATACGTACAATACCACACCCCTCATTTCCACGATGATATGCAGGATGCGACCCTCTTGCCCAGATACTCCTGCCATTGTCATTCTGACCAGCCATGAAACACTTCTTCAGAGTGAGGGTTTTCATCTTGACGCTTGAACTTTTAGCTTTTCAAAACTGAGCTAAATAAGCCTTTCCTTTTCTCTTTGTGAAGTTGGAGGCCTCAGGTATTTCACTGTAGTAATGCAAGTCTGAGTAATATGGGTGCTTAAGTTTTAGGGTAATTTGCTATGCAGCAACAGTATTGTAATAGAAACCCGAAAGTTTTTACACACCTGTAAGTTCATGTCATTTTATAATATATAGTTAACATCTAATACACAGCTAATTGAATCCAAGCTGTCTTTGTACTTTGAGCAATAGAACGTAGTAGAAGTTATGCTTGTCAGGTCATGGTAAAGTCTTTAAAAGATCTGGAAGAACTTGGAGGAAATCCAGCCACCATGTAAGACACTGGATATTCTGACATCCATGATGTGAAGAAGCCCAATGTCATAGTTACTTTTTGTCAATATGTCACAAAACTAGGCAATACCTGTGAAGAGTGAATCTCAACTAAAGAATTTTTTCCATCAGACTGGTCTGTGCTGGTGTCTGTGGAACATTTTATTGATTGCTAATTTATGTGGGAGGGCCTTGTGTGGGTGGTATAATCTCTAGTCAGAGGTGCTGAGGTTGCTTGAGAAAGGTAGTTGAAAGCTGGGCTACCTTGCCTGGCCTCAGTAGGATAGGATGCAACTAGTCCTATTGCAACTTGATGTGCCAGAGTGGTTTGGTACCCATGGAGCCTCTCATTCTCTGAGAAGAAGGGGAGGAGGAATGGGGAAGGGGTATGAAAGTGGGACAAGGAGAAGAGGAGGAAGAGGGGACTGTGATCAGAATGTAAAGTGAATACATACATTAATGAGGGGGAAAACGGTAGTTAAAGCCAGACATGGTGTCACACAGCACCAGGGAGGGAGACACAGGTAGATCTCTGAGTTTGAGCCCAGCCTGGTCTACAGAGCATGCTCCAGGACAGCCAGGGCTGTTATACAGACAGAAAGGCTGTCTCAAGAAAAAAAGGGGGGGGGGGGAGAAAGGAAAGCAAAGAGACAGAGAGATAGGTAGCTGAGCAAGCCTAGGGAAGCAAGACACTAAGCACTATTTCTTCACAGTCTCTGTTTCAGTTCCTCTCTCCAGAATTATGCCTTGAATTTCTTCCTTTTAGGCCAAACAAGCCCTCCCCAAGGTGGTTTTGGTCAGTTATTTATCATAGCACCAGAAAGAAAATCAGGACACCCAAGCTGGCCATAGGAAGGGGTCATGTGAAAAGATATGGAGGAACACAGGTGATGGCAATTACCAAGATCCTAGCTACATGGTCCACATCAGACCGTGTCAGCTTGTTGCCAGACAATCAAGTTAAAATTTACCAGATTTCAAGAGGCAGAAAGGAGTCATCTCTTTCTGGACTCTATCCAGAGTCTTAATCCACACAATTATGATAAAAATGGTTATTGTTTAAAGACATTCAGGTTTGGGGTGCTCTGTTACACAGATGCTTAATGAAGGAAATGAGACCTCTAGATTACTTTGGACCCACGATTTCTGTTTCCTGTTTGTCAGCTAGGGCTCAAACTGGATTTTAGAAGGGAATGTCATGTGTAAGATGGGGAGATGTCAATAATTTATCCATCAGTTGCATAACATTAAGATCTTCACAACCCAAAGCAAGCAGATATGTGATTTTCTGCCTCCTGTAAAACTGAGCATTTGGAGCATTATTGTCTAAATCAGAACACTTGTGAGAAACTGACATCATTAAGTGTTTTGTCTCTTGATTGTTCAGGGAAGGGGAAATTATTGAGATAGAGTTTATTCAAAGATTTAGTCACACTACAAAACAATGGATGGCACTGGGCAGCAAGGGCTGTCCATCAAAACCCCCTATCATTCCACATTTCAAAACAATAGCTATCACCAAAAGCATGAGCTGTCCATCAAGAATGCTTATTATTCTACAGTGCTCAGAATTGCCTATGACAAGGAGGAGGGAATGATCAATATTGGCCTTTATCTCACAGCATGGTCTATATTCTAAAGTTTGTCTTAACTACTGTCTTGACATTAAAAGGGACTGGAGCAAAGACTCAGAGGTTAAGAACACTGGCAGCTCTTCAAGTGGACCTAGGTTTCATTCCCAACACTCGCATGGCAGCTTACAACCATTCTATCTCCAGTTACAGGGTATAATTGTTTTTTGACTTCTGTGGACACCAGACATGCATGTGGTACACACACATACAGGCAAATCAGCCAAATATGTAAAAATAAATAAGTCTTCAAACACCAGACTTTGCCATCATCTCTCAGCACACCACATGCAAAACGCTTTGGCCTAGGTCAACTTCCCAAAGTTTTTCAGGTCCTGTCTTTGCCTTTACATTAGCAATTATTCTGACAATGGTAAAAGATGTTTCTTTTCTTGAGAAAATCTTGGGTCTAATATTTAGTTGTTAACAGATTTGTGTTTGGATGTATCTTCACTTCTCTGACAATGATGCCCAGAGATGATAAGGGCTCAACATAACTCATCAGGATAAACTCCCAGATGCCTATTTCAACCAAGGTCTACCACAATTCCTGTCACATAATGAAAGGCATAATAAAGATCCCATCTTCATAATGCTATTCACAGAACCACTAAGTTTCTTGCCTATACTAAATATTTATTCATATTATGCCATTTTAGACTCAACAAAATACTGTGTTGCTATCATCAACCCCATTCTTTAGATCATTGAGCAAATTCAGAAAGGCAAAGCCACTTATACAAACATAACCAGTAAGAGGCTTATCCAGTGCAATAGCTCAAGTCTTTGCTTTCAAATTTTCTGGCTCCTTCCTCTCTATAACTTGACATGTTCTGCAATTCTTATGGAATAACCAGCAATTCTGATAGATCCACGAACAGAAATTCAAGCATCCTAAAAAGAACAGCACTCTCAGGACTTACAGACCATTGCACTGTTACTCTGTCAATACCAAACTCTACCCCAGTATGGTTGACACAGAGGTATGTTATCCACATTCCACTTCCATGAAAGTGCTGATGGACAGGTGTATGGCAGTGGTCAGTGGGCATCCTCCAGCTGTCACTTCTGCCAGGGTTGCCTCCATTGTAGAGCTGCTTAATCAGAAGTTATGGTTTTCATGTGAGAGTCCACATTGCATAACTGAGTTCTGTCCTAATAACACTCTCACAGACCCCATTGCTCCATGCCTGCTTAGCCAAGGGTGTGGTTGTCCTTCTTCAAAGTTCAACTACTCACTCTGCTCAGTCATGCCTTCTCACTTTTCCTTTCCCAGTTCCTGATTTCTAGGGAAAAAAAAATCCCACCACAAAATTCAAGGTAGGTTGCCACATTCTTTTATGGAATTCAACCTCTGACATTTCTCCCTGCTTCTCTCAAATTCTGTCTTATGGCCCAAACCTTTGTTAGAAATCTTTCTTTTCTTCTAAAAGATTGTTAAAGGTGTCTAACCTTTCAACATTGTGGTATGACATTGTCATCTACAAATTTGTTAGGCCAAAGTCATAGCTATCAGGGGATATATGTGGCCTATGGATCAGGCATATGGACATGCCCAGTGTTCTGATATTTTTGGATTGAGACTTCTTTCTTGGGTAGTTCCTTGAAACCTTTTAAACAGCATTAAGAATATAGGCCTGGTTTTATGCCTATCACAAAAATCATATTCAAGTGGTGCTACAAGTAGCTTTAAAAATTTAGTGGATAGAAACTGGTTTTTATTAAGTTAATACATTCCAAAAAAGTTTTCAACTGTTACTTTGTTAGGTCAGACACAGAAGTGGGCAAGGAATGGCTCTGTAGGAGGCTAAAAATAGCCCAAGTTAAATTGAAATTTAGCTCTGGCCCTAAAACATTCCAAACTTTCTACAGTCACCGAAGTTCTAGTCAGTTAATCAGTCTTGAAGAAGGCTCCAGTTAGAGGGTCCAATTTCTTGTGGACTTTTGTCCACACAGGTTAGACTTTGTGATTGAGAGCAACTGGAATCTTAGATGATCAGAGTAAAACAGACTCAATATTCTTAAGGTGCTATGAATGGTCAGACACCATGAAGGAACAGAAATCTCTGAGTTTCTGTTTCCTATTATTGTGTGTAACTAAAACTGTCAACTTTACACAATTCTAACAAATTTTTATTTTCTTGTTTTCTGCAGGGATTCAAGTAGTCATGGTTAAAGATCTTTTTCTAACTCCCTGGCATGGATCTTCTGTATTTTCATTCTCCACATGCCTCCTTTTTAAAGAAATGCATTAAAACTAAAATATATTAAACCCCTTAGCTTTGCACTATATTTTTAGATTTATTTAGTGCATGCATGTATACATTTGTAACGGGGTGGGTATGGATGTGGGGGATACATTTGTGCATGTGATATGTATGCACAGGCATGGATATTCATGGCATAGCATTCACGTGGAGGCCAGGGAACAACTTGTGAGAGTCAGTTCTCTCCATTTACATAGGTTCTGGATCAAACTCAGGAACCAGTGCTTGGCAAGTGCATTTATTTGCTTGCTGGACCATCTTGCTGGCCCAACATCATATTATTTAAGTGATTTTTTTTTTTACAACCATACTCAAACCATTCCAGGCATCCACCCTGAATCTCACCACCAGTCCTTTATTATTCTAAAGCAATTCCTTGTGAAGCAGTATAACTAGAATCTACCATGTGAGAAGACTCTAGAAAAGGGAGAACTTAAGCTAACAGTTCCTCACTGCAAACTACATAGTACTCCCCTTTCCTGAGCAAAAGACTTATTAAAGCTTATGGGATGCATCTAAATATGAGTTGTGTCCTGCATGTTGTGAGAATCTTGGCAAAAGAACTGCTGTCTTTCTTACTCTGTTAAGTGCGAAGTAAATCATTGATGTGACACTATAAAGACCTCACAAAAGGAGACCAGAAACTGAACAAAACATCACACCCATATTCCTGCTGCCATACATAAGACTTCAAGAAGATATGAAGGAATGAATCAAACCAACAGATGGGGACACCATAAACCTAGAAAGAAAGCTCTTCCCCTAAGAACTTAGCTTTCTACCAAGTGAGAGCACTCTTACAAGTTGAGTAGCTGCCCCTTGACCATGAGGCAACTTTAATAAACTATCAACAAAGAGTTTAACTATTTTTGTGGAAGGATAAATGCTAACTTATAATGCATCACCATTGCCAATAATGAAATATATGTAAATGTTCAATAGCAGCATAAAATAGACTATCTGGTACTTCAAAAATAAGATTTACCAAATCAACAGTTTAGTAGATTAACTATGCAAAAGGACAACCATGGCTGACATCCAAAACCATGGCCAGGAAGATAACACACAGCAAGAAATGACAAGCACAAAGGCAAAGATGTTAAAATGAGAATTGTGAGGGCAAACGATGTAGTAGAAATGCAATATGGATGCAATTATCTATTAATTTGCCACAAATCAGACTCTATTTACCTAAAATAAAAATTGTATATAAAAAAGACAAATTTAAAGAATAGCAAAAATTCTGTGATGTCTACAACCCTGCAATGGAAAGAGCCTCTTATCCAATTCCTCAAGCTGAGAACTCATGAAAGTCATTTTACAACATACAGTTTTTCAAAATTTGGGTAAAATCAGCACAACTCAAACATATTAACAAGACATGGGAAACATAGCTATACATAGAAAAGACATGGCGAGTTTATAGTGATCATATAAAGGGTGGGTTCACAACAAAAATACAAGAAACACCTATAAATTGAGAGGGGGAGGAGAAGGATGAAGAAGAGGAGAAGGAGGAGGAAGAGAAGCTGCAGTACTTCTCAGAGATGCAGCTTTAAATAAGTAACTTTTGTTCCACTAAAGAACTCAAACTAATATGAAGGCAGTTAAACCAGGAACAATAGATCATCAATCTACTTTACATATAAGACTAATAACATTTACAACGTGTTATAAGGGGAGAAGAGAGATGGCTCAGTGGTCAAGAGTGCTTTCTGCTTTTTCAGACTGAAGAAGGCCCAGCCAGGTTCAGTTGCCAGAACCCACATAACAACTTACAGCTCTCTGTACCTCTAGTCTCAGGGGATGATTCTTCTTCTGACTTTGGTGAGTTTACACACACACATGGTGCATACACATATGTGCACACACAAAAACATTTAAAAAAGAAGTGCTGTAAGGTCAACATAGTAATATTGCAGAATAAATTATACTCCTGCATTGCTAGTACAATTGAGAACTTGTTATGTGCTTTTAAGAACGCAATGGGGGCAACACTGAATGAAATTAAAAGCAGTGCTCATTTTTCAACCCAGTTATTTTATTCTTGGGAATCTATTACAGACTAAGAGAAATGGCAACATGTAAATATATATAATCAAGATTTTATTGTGATTTTGCCTTTTACTAGCAAAACGTGGAAGTAAAATGAATGCCCACAAAAGTAATTGCTTGGATAACTTATTTTCGTCTATAGAACAAAATGTTGTCTAAACAATAAAGAATCAAATTAAACAATTGTATGTGATTTGTAGGTTTTGGCGAATATGAATAATAGAACAATAGGACCAAATACTGATTTAACTAAACGGTGAGTACTTTATGTAGCCTAGCCTAGCCTACAACTATGTAATCAAAACTATGCTTGAAATGGCAATCTTTCTGCATCTGCTACCCAACTTCTGGGATTACAGGCAGGTACCTAGCTTGGTTTGTATTTCCAACTCACTGAATCTTCATAACCCTATGAGATGGGTACTATTATTCTCATTCTCTGGATGAACAAATAAACCCCCAGAGAATCTAAGAGCACATCACTAATGAAAGGCAAGAAGACTATGATATGGAAAATTGTGACCGACTACATAATTTCTGTATAAATTGTAATTTGAAAGGTAGGCATAGGCATTTATGCACATATACAAACTATATATGTTTACTACAATTCTAGGAGAATAAAAAGGTAGAAGAATACATACTAATATAGTAAATATAGTTATGCATTTTATAGTTGTACTTTATTATATACTCCCATTACATATGTTGATTTAAATATATATGCTTATATATATATATATATTAAAAATTAAGAAATAGCCATATTTCAACAATGAATGATTCTACAGCAGATGTAGTTACTGTTTTGTATATGATAAAGAAATGAAGTCTATTCCAAGTTCATTCAGATCACCATTGCTTGATGCCTCTTGCCCCTCCTTTGCAGCCCCTGGCATTGTGTTCATCTCTTCTGTGTGGCAGAAGAACTGTATTTAGAAATGCCAGGTGCTTCTCTCCTATCAAAGCCAAGAGACTCCCTGGAATCTAGTCATTGCTATCTTAAATTATCCAACCTAAGAAGGCTTCTAAGACTCCATATCTGTACACAAATCTCAGATTTAAGAGATCTGCTTCATATATTTACAACCTAGATGAAATAAAGCTACATTGTATGATGTTCTAGTCTCTCTTCCATCTATGGCAGAAAAATATAATATTTTTATTTTTATTGTTAGTTTATGTACATAGCATATGAATGTGTGTGTTGTAGGTGAATGCTTCAATACAGGGAGGCCAGGGGTCAATGTCAGTTGTCTCTTTTCTATTGACATTTACCAGAAAGGACTCTTACTAAGTGCAGCTCAATTTGCTGACCAGTGAGTCCCAGGGATCCTCTTGTGTTATCTCACAGTATTGGGATTAGAGGCATGTGCCACCACACTCATCATTTTATGCATATAGGTTCTGAACATCTAAGCTCAGGTCTCTTCATGCTTGCACAGCAAGCACTTTACTCTCTCAGTCAAATCGTGTACCCTAAAAACAGAATTAATTGTTATCATGCCCAGGATGGGATGATGGGCACATTATACTCTCATGTTTAAGGTGTTTCCAGAAGCAAAGTGGGTTGTCATATCTTTTCCAACGAAGCTTGGGCTCTCGGAAAAAAAAAAAAAAAAGACCCTTTTTGTTTGCTTGCTTGCTTGCTTGCTTATTTTGTTTGCTTGGTTTTGGTCTGATTTTAAACTTATATTTTTTACATTGAATTTCTATTACATTTATTTTATTTACTTTACATAGTGATAGGTTTCATAAAGATATTTTCATAGAAATATATCAAGTATAGTGATCATATTTATGTCACACCCTCCCATTTTCCTCTCTTCTTCCCATGATTCTGCTTTATTTCCACAAACTGACCTTCTTCTACTTCCATTACATATATAATATATTATATAGCTGAATAAATTTAGGAACCGCAAATGAAAAAATGCAATATTTGTCTTTCTGATCTGGTAAAGAGATAGTATTTGAGCTAGCTTCAGTGTTTCTGAACATGAGGTCAGTATCAGATTCCCTGGGGCATTTAAAAACTCCAGCTCAACTTAATTCAGAATTTCAAGAAATAAGATCCAAGAAATGAGTTAGCATGTTTAAAAAGTCCGCCATATCATTCTTATGTACACTACAGTGCATATATATGCGCATGCAGAGAATTGAGAAAAAACACAGGAATCAAAGGAAATAGCAAGAGGAAACTGACCAGGCATAAAAGTAGAATGGAAAACGGCATCTAACTCAATTTGACTAGGGATTACAAAGTTAGTAAAAACAATGATAACAAATAAGATTGCAAAGGCTTCCATAAATGCCAAGGTAAGGAACTTTAACTTGATTCTAAAGCAATGGAAATCATTGATACATTCAAACAAACAAATAAGACAATAATAGTAGAACTGCACCTTCCTAGTGCTTTCTGAATTGAGTGTTGCATCAGAAATACCAGGGTTGTTTGCTGAAAATCCCACTTCTAGAGCACTACCCAAGACCTTCTGAGTCAAAATTTACATGGATGTAGCCCACATTTTAAAGTTCTAAAGAATCTTCCCAGGTGATTTCTGAGCAGCCAGCTTTGTTCATGATTGAATTTGGGACTCACTTATTTACTGATAGATACATTTGTGAAAAGTTGTTTCTGTACGTAAGAATTTGATTATTAGACTCACTTGTTCAAAGTACTAGGCATAAGGGCAGTATTTGGAAGTAACTTGCAGTAAATCTCCTTGTTCAGCAAAAGAAAAAGAATTTATGTTCCCCAAAGTATTTCCATAAAATACATACCTAGGGTAAATGCAAAACCCTTGACAACTTTTAGTAAAATATTACATGTTTGTGTGCCTAGTGGTAGTAATGCCATATGGCTGCACTAAAAGTAACATGGGAAAAATAACTGTGAATGTTCAAGTTTCCCTTAGTCTTATAACACAGTGAATGAGCCTCAAGATGATACTGAATGCAAGTAAAAAGTGTTAGTAGGATGTGATACTGAGCAGAAGGCTGAACCTGGAAAATGTCGTCATTTTGAGGTTGCAGGAAAAGTGAAGCAATAACGCAGGTAGACCAGATAGTCATTTATTGTGGCCCATGCTTTAATGCAGATCAGATTAAAGAACATTCAGGGTGATTTTTGTGAGTTCCAAATTTTTATGTTTGTTATTTGGACACATGTATCTTAAAGATAGAAGGCAAACAGAATAGATGTGGAGAGTATTCATATAATGTTTAAGTGATGGTCTAATTCGTTTTGTGAAAGCACACAAAGGCAATTCTGAGTGAGCTTTGTTGTCACAAGCTTTGTGGTCATTTTCATTTAAAGAAAACGTATCTCTTATAAAAGCATATCTTCATTTCCATGAAAACATCATTATTGTTAAGTAGGGATCTAGCCTAGGAGTTTGCTTAGCACAGTGCTTAAAAGCCAATCTGAACCTTCCAGTAGTGAAATTGATTATTTTTGTTTTAGTGGCTCTTAACCTCTCATCTAAACTTTCCAAGCTCCCTTTCAGTTTCCACTCCTTCCTCAAGGCCCATCACTGTGAACAGTCTAGAAACCAGAAATTAGTCTTAACAGCAGCATTAAGGGAAGGAAATATAGTTCAATCAAGTATTTTACGAATCTGAGTTCGAATGAATCTTTCCTAAAGACTTCCTGAGCGATAGTGATCCATTTCTGGTCAATTAGATTACACTTCGCTGTTACATAGCAGAAAAGGTGAATATAGATAAGCAATGTCCTGGGACAAATTCACATTCACCCACTAGTGGGAGAAGAAAGAAAAGGTACCTAGTAAAAATAAAGCATATCTGGGTACAGAAATTGAGAGAAAGTTGAACAGTTTAAGTGTTTTCTTGCTGACTAATCACTTGGTGGTGGTGGGAAGGTGAAAGGAAAAGAAGTAATTCCCACATGCAATCATGGCTTTGTTGGTGTTTTAGGAGCACAGACTTTTCATTTGTAGGTTCTGTCGTGCCTTGACATTTGGCTCCTTGCCCCAGACAGAGGAAACTTGGGCCTGTGTTACCCAACAGAACCCCAGTTCCTGAAGCTTTTCCCCCGGTGATTTTGGTTTCACCTACCTTAGAAGTGGAGTTGCAGTGGGCCTGGTGGTAAGGAGCAAGCAAGGTCCCACCATGAACCAAAGCTTAAAGGGCCTGGATTTTATTAGTGCCAACCGTCATGCACTCCTGAGGCCAGGAAGATTCTTGGTCATATCGTCACCGTGCGTTTCTGAGGTTTTCAAGAGTCTGCATCAGGGCCAAAGTACCACCAAGTCCTAAAGTTCCCCTTGACTTTAAGGGCTTCAGGCAAAAAAAACAAATGCAGAAGAATTTCAGTGGCCAGTGGACCCTGTTCGGTTCATATCCGACTGTTCTGAGGAGTGGTAAGTCACAGGGTCTATATTGCAGCTATTTTTAGTGAAACCAAATTCCTTCCCCAAGTTCTCCTGCTTCCAATTTGTTCTAAGTGTAGGAGACCAGCTGTGGGCAGATCATCTTACTGGACCAAGGCTCTGTCAAGGCGAAGGCACCAAAGCGGGGAGGTGGAGCAAAGCTCACAGACTTTGGTGAGATGACCCTGTCTCACTTTCTCACAATTTTCAGAGGAGGAGGATCCTTTGGAAAGGAAAGTGTTACCATACCCGGCAGTGGGCTTCCCTTCCATTATGGCAGAAATTTGATACATAGATGATATCAGAGGGGAAAAAAATGGAGAAACTGGCAGCCTTTTCACTTTCTTTTCTAGCTCCCATAAACAACACAGGCACACGCAGGCACACACACGTTCAGCAGGTTCTGTAGATTAAATCCACACCTTGGCCAGATTTAAGACTGGCATCACCCTTGTGCCAAGCCAGGGATGAAAGGATGAGGAGAATTTGTGTCTAGTCACTTTGTAGCTGTCATACATTGTTCTTAGGGGCCATTTTAGTGGAGAGAGAAATTCAGAGAAGGATTTTTTTTTGGCTTCAGATTTTGGCCACAGGTGTTAATTCAAAAGTAGACAGCTCTCTGGACTCCTGAGAGTGTTAATTGCCTTCTCAGATTCATCTAGGTAAGTGGTTTACAAAGTGTGGGCTATGACCATTAGACAGTAAAGCAATCTATTCAGTAGGCTGCCATGAACACTTAAAAAATGGAAAGAAAGAAAATGGTTAGAAGTGAATGCAATAAAATGGAATCAAAAATAGAAAATAATTCATTGCTTGCAATAAGGGTGACTTCTCTAAAACTCCTGTTTCTTCTATGTGTGTGCACCACATATAATGACTTTCTTACTGTTACTTACAGTACTAATTCACTTAAAAATATTGATCTGGAGCATTTTGTAGAAAAGTATACAAATCCAGATCGTCTTCCATTTCATAAATTCCACAACTACTATAACCCTTCATTTTGGAAGTTGGTTATAAACACTACTCTGTTCTCTTTAACTATTTTCACAATGGTAGGTTCATCTCTTTTTTTTTGGGAGAAAGAGCTGGAGCTTAGCTGAAGCTCCATGTCAAGTTCAAGTACTTATTAAGAGAGAAGAGCTCATGCATGGATTTATGTCTGACTCCAAAGTATGTGGACTTAATAACTTGAGACCACTTCTCTCTTTAATTGATCATTTACAAGAGTAAAGTCAGTAGTTACACAAATGTAATGATAGCTTTATATATAAAAGGTAAGGGCTGGATAGATGGCTCAGAAGTTAACAGCATATTCTACTCTTGCACAGGACCAAACTTCTATTCCCAGCATCCATGTCAGGTGCCTTGCAAACCACCTGCATTTCCAGTTCCATGGATATCCAATTCCTCTGGCCTTAGGGGTTCACACGTACACCCCCTCCACACACACACAATGATAAATCTATTTTTTAAAAGAGAGTATATAACCTGTAATAAAAGATGAAAATGTTTAGAAAACAAATATCAGAGTCATAGAAACTCCCAGTAATCTTTTCATAAATTAAGTGCATCATTTTGAATTTGTGGCCTACTTAACTGACAACCTCATGCCCCAAATTCAGCCTCAAGATTCTAAAGCACACCTAGAGTAACAGCGAGAGGATCTGATCTCAAGGCTTTATGTTTTCATGATCTTGCCCCTCAAGTTGCTTCCATTCAATTCCACAGAGAAATCTTGTCCCAGGGCACATTTGGTTTTTATCTTTTTATAGTTTGAGCTAAATCAGTTCAACCACTTTTGAGTTGATGAGGGAAAAAATCATACTTATTCCATTTCCAAAATAAGCTCTTTTGGGTACACAGAAAGCTCAGAAAAGGCTGAAACTTTCAAACTTCCCACTTCACATATGGGAACGTCTAGGTCCTCATTACTTTTAAATTTATTTTTTAAATTCCTAGTGATTTGCTCATTTTGCAAACTCCTGGGTGCTGTTGTTTTTGTAATTCCCATGGCACACACCCTGTGTGCATGCCCAGTGTATTCCAGAACAGAAGCACTTGCCTCAACTAGTGCCACCATTTGGAAAGTGTGGATGTGTGTGTGGGCAGTGGGGGATGTCAATAGAGAAAAAATCCAGAATGCAGGAGGCCCTGCTGTGGGGTCTCCTGGAGAGTCACTGCAAGAGTACTGAATAGGTGGAAAAGGCCCAAAAAGCAATTTCCTTTTTTTTTTTTCCCGGTTCCTAGCACAACCTAAAGCAACAAGGAAAGGCTGCTGGCTTCATGATAGAATTCTCTCTAAACCTGGGAAGGCTGAAATTTGACCCACTGCTATTAGCTCATCTGTAGCAGTTCCTGGCCACTTGTCAGAGCTTCTCTGATCTTTTTAAAGTGAAAATTAATTGAATTGCAAACATGAATAACATCTCCAGGCAAAATGGTTTCCATTTTTACCAGTGTCTTTACCAGGCACTAGGGCCACAGGAACTGTTAGGAGTCCAGTCTGAATCTCAGATGCCTACCTTGGAGCCTATAGTTTCTTGGCTGAGCTTTACTCTAGGGAAAATCATTCAACCCCACCTGCAGCCACATCCTTCCGAAGCTTTCAAAACAGGAACAGTTGTCTCAGTCCCCGCGATCTCCTGGCTATTCTATTTTTGCCAGGCTGGAATAGGATATATTACAAGCCTGCTCTGGCCAGAGCTTGGCTGACTTGTTTAAAAGGATCCCACATTCCAGTACTCCTCAGCCCAGCGCATGCTCTTGGCCCTGACTGAGTTACCACTTTCATGGAAGCAGTATCATAAGAACAAAGCAGAAGGGTTCTACTTCTCAACCTTCCCATTCTGTCTGAAGCTTCTAGGAACAAAGGACATTTAATAATAGAATCCCTCCTCTGTTATTTATAGCATCAATTGCTGAAAGCTGGTTTAGGCTTATTTTTTAAAATCCCAGCCTTTGTCACAGCCTCTCTGGGAATTGGAGCAGAAGGCAGCTACTAGCAGTTCCACTTTGCAGACTAGGAGACTGAGGGATCAATGCAAAGAGACTCCTTAGGGGATGGACAATGAGTGAAAGAGAGCTGCTGAGCAGATCCCATTAGCATTGTACTAGCAGGATAGGACTGTGTTCCTTTGCTCACTTGTTCATTCCCATTTGCCTCATAGAAATCTGATGATCCTTCCGGGCTTCTCAGCTGTAACTAAGTTAACGTCTCCAGTGTTTTAAACAAACAAATGCCAAGGAAATAGAGTAGGAATGGCGAAATCCTTAATTATAAAAGACTTTGGAGATGGATCATTTACCTACAATGTGTGGACCCTGTTTATATCATGAATCAACCATACCAAATGCAAGAACATATATGTGAAAGAAGAGGGATAATTTTACTGCTACTGTTTATTTAATAGTGAAGGAACTATTAATTTTTAGATGTGGTAAAACTACTGGGTTAAAATTATTTCACAATTTAAAGACACATATCTAGTGGTTATAGGTGAAATGATAAGATTGCTGAGATTGAAGGCAATGGGGAAAATGTACACATGAAACAGAAGGTCCCCTTGAGTCAAAGATTGCTGTTTCCAAATAATAAACACAAATACTTTGTACTTTGCTCTTTAATTTTGCATGCACTTGAAATTTTCCTTAATAGATTTATATCTTTGTTTATTTAAAACATTACATTTTAACTTTTTTACTTTATGTTTGCTGGTGCGTTGCCTGCCTGTGTCTCTCTACCGTATGCATGTCTGGTGCCTGCAAAGGCCAGAAGAGTGTGTCAGATCTTCAGAAAATAGAGTCACAGACTGTTGTGAACTGTCATCTGGGTTTTGGAATTATACTTAGGTCCTGAGGGAGAGCAACAAATACTCTTAACCATTTTGGCATCTTTCTTGCCCCAAGATTCATTTCTATTTTTAAGTATGTGTATGCATGTGAGAGTGAAGTTTGCACATATACATTCAGTACCGTTGGAGGCCAAAAGAGACCATTGGATCTTCCAGAGCTCCAGTTACAGGCAGTTGTGAGGCCCCTGACATGAATGCTAGGAACTAAAGTACGGTCTCTTCAATACATATTCTTAGCCACTGAGGAATTTCTCTTCCTGCCTTGTGGTTGCTTTTGAGAAGAGAAATCATATTGCACCTACTCTCAAAGATTTTCCAGAGTCTACATTCCCTGTAACACTTTATGGACAACCACTGGCTATGAGCTACAACAGTCAGGGAACCTAAGATGACAGCATGTTGCTATGAGTTCAAACATAATGTCAGCTAGCACCCTGAAAAAATAATGATAGGAGCAGCCTTGACTGATGTGCGATCCTATATCATTTCTCTCACTATCACGAACTTGCCAAGTAATTAATGTCTGATGGACTGGAAAGGCCTTTAGACTCTAAGGTAGGGAAACTGAGTCTTAGAGGCTGCAAGTGACCTCCCAAACCCACACAATAAACTGGGAATATCAACAATCAAAAACAGAAAGCCTTTGCATTCCTACATTTGCTGTTCTATATGTATATTCATTATACCACATATATACACTCATGAACACATGTGCATGTGCACACACACACACACCTCCTATGTTGAAATTCTACCCTCTAGTACCTCAAAGTGTGATGAAGACTAAGATGCAGGATAAAGTTTGGAGAAAGAATTCATTCCACAAATAGTCACTTTGATGTAGCAAACAGCTTATAGGGCACCATACGGTTATAATGACAGCCTTTTATAAACACTGTCCTGATACAAGCTGGTCATGGAGATAGCATATTCATCCATAGTTAAAATCTGGAACCAAAAGTACTGAGAAAACAGAAGGAAGTAATCATAAAGTACAAGTGAAGATCAGAATGAAGCAAAGAACATTAGAGTAAAGTCAAGGGTCATCAGGTAAGACAAGTCTTCAGATATGAGTGAAAATGGAAAGCCATGCCAGAAAAGGGCATTCTGAGTGGGATGAACAGTGTAAGCATAAGTATCGTAGTGGGATGGAAGAGCCGGCTCTAGTGGCAACAGAATACTGGCTAAATGGCAGCTGTATAGGAGAGAGAGTAAGGGCCTGAATTAGGATAGAGGTAGAAGACCCAAGGCAAAGAATGTATTCTTTGGGTTCAATGGGCTCTGTGGCACTCTCCCTTAGCTTCAGAGCTACAATAGTGAAGGGAATAGAAGTCATACGCTTTAGTCACCTAATAAGATTTAATTAGGTCAGAGAGCCCTATTCTGTGCCAAGCCCCTACTAGATTATAACTAAACCCCACAAACTCAGATAAGGGAAAACTAAGGTTACTACTTTTGTGAAACTTGAGATGGGAGGGCTGTAGGTGGAAAGTATCAGCTAAGTGAACATGTCATTTGATTCCATTTTAAAAATGCTGAAAAGGATCTATAAGGGACTGCTGAGGAGGTGAGAGAGAGGGACAGGGAAAGGGAGAGGGGGAGAGAGGGGGAGGGAAAGGGAGAAGAGAGAGGGGGAGAGAGAGGTAGAAGGGGAGGGAAAGAGGGAGAGAGAGACCTCCTTCATTTGGCGGTTCATACAAAACGAATGTCTAAATAAAATGATAAGAAAAGAAATTGAGGGTAGAAATTACAGGAATTTGATTGCAGAGGCGTGAGGGTTTACAGAGGTCTCTTAAGTAAAAAGAAGGCTCTGAATTGGGAAAAGATATGGAGAAAAAGTCGACATGATTACAATCCACAGAGCTGACAAGAACATAGCCTGACATTATGTTATAAGGACAGAGAGGGAACAGACTATACATGGCCTTATGGGTCACATTAAGGAGTTAGAACATTATCCCCTGAAGCAATTGCAAGTCATTTAAGTGTTCTAAACTGGAGGCTTGAATGTTAAGATTTGCATTTTGAAACATATTGCTGGCAATATTATGGAACTTGACTGGAGGATATAGGAGCAGACATAAGGGCCTAACTGGCCATCTATTACAGAAAATCAAATAAAACTCAACAAGGAGTTTGGGATGCTGGAGTGTGATGGTTAAGCAGTCAGGAGTACTTGCTACTCTTCCAAAAGACTGGAGTTTGCTTCCCTGTACTCATGTTGCGCAGCTCACCGTATATGTGTCTCTAGCTCCAGGGAATCGGCATTTTCTTCTGGCTTCTATGGGCACCTGTACTTACACACACACACATACACACACACGGGCACACACACACACACACACATGCACACACACACAATCACACAAATAAATCAGTAAAAAATCAACAGTAGTATGCAAAAGCTGGCTGATGTATTAACCAATACTTTTATCATCTCTATGAACAAATACTCAGTAGGAACAACTTATGAGAAAAAAGATATGTCTTCACTCTCGGTTTCAGAGGCTTTAGTCTGTGCTTGCTTAGACACACTTAATTGGGCAGAACATGGTATCAGGACCATGTGGCAGAAGAGAGTGGTGCACATTAAAGCAGAAAGATGGTGGCAGGAAAAGGGATTGTGATAGTCCAAAATACCTGTCGCCTAGTACCCTAGTTGCTCATGAAGCTTCTGTGGCCTCCTGAAATAACACGGAGATAGAATGAATATGAAAAATGAAGAAGGCAGAGCTGGTTAGTAGGGTTCTGGTCACAGTAGCTTAACAGTAGAGATGGACGCTAGGACAAATGTACTTAGAAAGAAACTAAAGATAATGAGATTAGTTTGGCATTTGATAGACATTCAGTTCTTGCTGAGCAGGACTATAATTTCTAGGCCAAGTAAGCAAGCAACCAGGAGAGTCATAGTACTCCATTCTTTGCTGCTTTTCTCGTTGCCTGTGTCTGGTATCTGGGCTTTCTGTGATCTCTCTTTTTGAGGAGTTTCTTGTAGAATGAGTCCAAACTCTCTTCTTGAGGAGTTTCTTGAGGAATGAGTTCATCCCCTAAGCAGAGTGACAGAGACAAGAAGCTTGCATCAGTCTGACAGTCCTAAGAAAGACCACAGGGTCACTACCACTTCCTATTTGTTCCTGGAAAGATTGTGATTTACTTCCCAAGGATGAATTCATTTGTTCTTTATAAAGCCATGTGATGAACACAGTAAATGAAAGGGTTGACACATATGCAGTCCAAGGAAAGAAAAATAAAGTACCATGTCAGAGTCACTCAGCAAATTATTTCACCCATGTGCATCTGTGACTGTTTTTTTTGTTGTTGTTGTTGTTCACTGTTTTCACTCCTCCCTTTTCAGTGTCTATAGCACTAGTATATGGCATGATAGAGAAAGGACATACCAAGAATACAATGAAAGATATATTATTCATCATAATTAAACATAGGGAATAGTAGCATTTTTCTACAGCTCTTTAAATACTATCTAATGTTACTATATGAAGCTAACTAAGTAACTTTTCCTCATTTGCTGTCATATGTGTGTGTGTGTTGTGTATTTTAAATATGTGAATATACAGTGTGTGTGTGTGTGTGAGAGAGAAATTACAAACTGCCAAGTATAATAAATCATGGACTCTAGTCTTTTAGAAGCCATATGATATTTAGTCCAAAGTAATTTAATCAAGGGAAGTGCCCTGGATAGACAAAGAGATTGTCATCTGGGAAAATGAAATTTTCAAAGGAAGTAGTGCACCTTCATTCCAGAAGCCTAGATCAGCAACAGAATTGGCAATGCTAGAGATGGGAGCATCAGATTAAGGGGATCCAGACAGGAGTAAAGTGGTAGTTTTATTGGAAGAATTCAATGAAGGAAGAAGAGGAGGAGTAAAGAAAGCAAGCCAATGTTAAAGCCGCTGGCCCTTCAGGCCATGACCTGCCCTGAT
This sequence comes from Rhynchomys soricoides, assembly GCA_019843965.1. Lineage (NCBI taxonomy): Eukaryota > Metazoa > Chordata > Mammalia > Rodentia > Muridae > Rhynchomys > Rhynchomys soricoides. The sequence goes on from JADRCH010007414.1 coordinate 703,025, forward strand.
GCTTAAGGTAACCACACAAAGAGGTTGTTTTTTGAGAATTAATGGTTGATGGGCAAGAAGTAAGGGATTTGGATCTCAAAATATATTTTTAGAATTTTTGATTGTAAGTGAAAAAAAGGAAACAAACTTTAATAGTACAGCTGGTTCTTCTACTAAGCTGAGCATGGTCTTGATAATTTAGTAAGTATATCTTTACTGGTAGGAAATATCTTTCCCAATTATTTCAATAAAAATTCCAGGATTGGTTAGAGCAGCAGTACGTGGGAAAGGGGTTCATAAGGTTCATACCCACAGCTGAAGAACAATTAGAAACTGGTGGCAGCTAAGAGACAGAGTCAAGCTTCATTTAATATGGCTCCTAGCAGTGCCCATGTGTCAGAGGATGGCCCTAAATCTATGTACATAGTGGCAGCACTAATTGGATTAAATGGGTTTTTAAAAAAAAAAGTAAATTAATGTGTTCAAAAGATGGCTCAGCTTTAGCACGTGTTGCTCATGCAGAAGACCAAGATTCAGTTCTAACACCCACATGGTAGCTAACAACTGGCCGTAATTCTAGTCCCAGAGGATCCAATATCCTTTTGTGGCCTCTGCAGGCACTGTATGCACATGGTGCCCAGGCATACATACACACAAAACACTCATACACATAAAATAAAAATAATAAATCTTGAAAAAGGAGTTCGTGAAGTTGGGAAGGAAATGTGGTAGGTGGGAGGGGGTGAAGGGAGTTGTTGGAAGGGATGCAGTTAGAGGTGGACTGGATTGAAATATGCCCTATTTGTATATAAAACTCTCAAACAATGAGTTCTAGAATTGAGTCTCATTAGACTGATGAAATGATTAGTCTTCCTTTATTTAATTTTTGGACAATGTATCAGTATGTAGCCCTGGCTGGTCTGGAATTCACTTATGTCAATCAGGTTGTCCGCAAGCTGACAGCAATCTGTCTGCCTCTGCCTCCCATGTGCAAGGATTAAAGGTGGGCACCACCATACCCAGCTTAAACTTTTAACATAATATTTTTATCAATTCCTTGAGAATTTCATGCAATATATTTTGATGTTATTCACCCCATTCCCCCCGCTCTTCTTTCTATATCTACCCCTCAGCTCTGCACCTTCATGTCCTCTTTTAAAAATATAAATAACCCACAAATTAGGGAGGAAGGCAGAACAAATAACAAGGATGTTAAGGGTGTTTGCTAGAGCCCTGAGGAAGTAATTTTATTACTTTATATTTACCTAAAATTCTCTCTCTCTCTCTCTCTCTCTCTCTCTCTCTCTCTCTCTCTCTCACCACACACACACACACACACACACACACACACACACACACACACCAAAAATTAAATTATATGCCATTGGATGACAATGTTCCCCACAATAGCCATGTAATATGGAACAAAAATTTTAGTATCAAGCATGAGAAACCTCCATTTGAGTGGATGGTCAGGGTAATCCTAGTGACTCCAGAAACAAGATAGGCCATTGCTATTGCTCTTAGTTGCCTCTCAGAGATTGAGGGTAAGTCCTTATTATTGAAGATACCACACACTTAGGACACGGGACTCAGATGATTTGAACTAGATCTAACATGAAAGTTTCCTTCCTCCAGATAGCTTTTATAGTACCAGAAAATATTATATAAGCTGACAAGGGAGAGAAGCAATTAATAGCCCTAGCCATCTGTGATACCTATGACCTGTAATAATGGCCAGCATGGCAAGATACCTCTAAAGATACTACTATAGTGGCAGTGGTAACCAACAGGTAGGTGTCTAGTTGGACATAAGGCCTACTCATTAGGAAAGAAATCAATATGGTATTAGAAACTTCGCCAACTACCTGGGATAGTGATGTCATGAATCTTAGAAAAGAACCTGCAACCAACATCTTTGCCAAACTGACATAATTCCTAACTGTATTCTAAACCTTCTTTATACCCAGAGTTGAGTGTTGCTCTCTATTCTTTATACCACATGGAGACTACTACAGTAAACCACAGCTGGTCATAATGCAGAGATACATGGATTGTGAAGGGGCCAATTCTCAATAGATACATCTTTGATGGAACTCCTACATCTAAGGCTCCTGGAACACCACGGAAGAGAGGACCAAAAGATTAAAAGCACCAAAGGATCAAGAACGCTGCTATGAGAATTTGTCTCCTAGAAATGACAGGGAGACTACATTCATGATACCTCAACAATATGGCTGACTAAACAGGGCCTGGACAATATCAATATCAATAGTCATGCTAATATGGAAGAGGAAAATTTCTCAGGGTCCCACTCCTAGACAAAACAAAAACAACAACAACAACAACAACAACAACAACAAAACAAAAAAAAACAGGCAATGAAAAACTGCTGAGAGAGGGAGTATTAGCCTCTATCAGAGCCCCTAATTGGTGGTCCAGTACCACATATTACTTTGTATGAACTCAATGGGTTGTATTTACATATTGATATATGTACATATGTGTGTATGTGTGAGTATATATCTATGTGTGTAACCATCCAAGAAAGAGAATATAAATTTGAGAAGGATTGGGGGCTGTGGGAGGAATTGGAGAGAAGGGATATGGGAAAGTTTGGAGTGAGAAAAGGGAGGATGAAAATGATATAATCATGTTTTAATTTAAAAAATAATAAAGAGACATTTTTATAAAATGCAATTATAATATGGAAAAGAGAATTTAAAAGTCTTTAAAGACTTTTAAACAGAGGTTTCACACATAGTGAAACACAGTGTCTTTCCCCACCCATATCTTTCTCCAGGCTCTACCCTGGTGAGGCTCCCTGACCTTATCAATACATTCAGCCTTCTTAAGCCATCATATCTAGTTTAGGTCCAACATCCAGTGTCCAGCCTTTGTCTGGCCACTTCTGCCTGCTCAGAAACCAACCTGTAGGCTTCCACCAGGACTTACATTGCCTACATTACAACCCATAGGCCTCTCCCATGCCGTAGCCAATTTTTCTCCCCAGCCAGATATATCCCTACACTCCAGTCTTGGATCAGGACACATACCCAGAATGCTAGCCCAGTTTACTCAGTCCACTAGACATCATTCCTCACAAGCCATTTCTAACATCTATGCCTAAGAACCTGCATATGTTATCTTCTGCCTAACCTGCTTTGTTCTCCAGATATATCACAAAAATATGAGAGAGAGAGAGAGAGAGAGAGAGAGAGAGAGAGAGAGAGAGAGATTAAACCGGTATCTTTCCAAAGTATTCTACTCCTGTAGAAATGTTTGCCAGTAAGGGTTACCTCATCCAGAGTGCTGAGATTATAGATATGTCATAATACTCCCCCTTCCCGCTTGCTCATTTTGACTAGAAGATTCCAGTGTTAGATTAATTTTACCTTTATACTATCATATAATTTCTCAAAGTCTTACCTCAAAATACAATCCCCTACACATATACAGTGCAACTTTGAAATAATTTTTATCTATTCTATATATGATAGACTGTAATAGTTTATAGACACCATTAAATGTAAGAACTACTAGGTTAAGTTACAGGTTTTCCACTCTTTCTAGCCACACATCATGAAGTGTCGTAAGCTTTTTATCTCCTGTTGTATTGAATGTTGTTTTGTTGGTACTGTTAATAATGACACTATTTAGAGGGTTTAATACATACACTTAAATTGTTAGAGTTGCACCTGCCACTCTCTAAATGCAGGTGTTTAAACAAGGACACTATTCCAAAGTATAATCTCTAAAGAGAGAAAAACATTAAATTCTGCTTTTCAGGGTTGGTTTGTTGGGTAGTTGACTACTATATGCTTCCAAAATTGAAAGTGAAAAATTCTGAATTGTTCTTAGTAATTACTTTAGTCATATCTCTTACAGGAGCTGCTATCTCAGGCACTAAGTGTTGATATAGTTGGTATATTTGTTTCCAAAATAACTGAGCTTAGACTTCCCCTTGTTAAGATAATTTAAATATAAAAGTTAGCCAGCAGCAAATAATGTCATGGAATGTGCAATTTGTATGTTGAAGGAAAGCAAAGGAATTACCTGTGCTAGTGTTGAAGATCAACCATTGCACATTTCTTCTGTATAGATTTTGTGAACTTTCCATGACAGAGACAAGCACTTGTCTCTAGAGCAGTTTTGTCAGTTCCAAATACAATTTAGATTTACTTTTAAAAGTACTTACAGTTCCTTCAGTCCTTTCTCTAACTCCTCTAGTATATAAGTTAAAGTGTAAAATGTAAATATGTATTCAAAATTCTACAATAGCTAAAAATGTTACCTATATGAACAACAGAACACAGAATTTGAAACAACAATCATAACTTCTTTACAGAATTTAAAGAACACATACATACATACATACATATATATATACACACACACACACACACACACACAGCTCAATGGAATTGAGGAAAAAGAACTTAAGGAAAATAAACACCTAAGCATTGTTCAAGAAAAAAAAAAAACATAAGCATAAGGCCATTGTAAAAGATGAAGACAATTCAGAGAATGAAGGTAGAACTCGATAAGGAGATAGAAAAACTAAAGAGGACTAGAATGGAAATGAAGATGGAAGTGAAAACCCCAAAATTCATTTCCTGGAAAACCGGTAGCCACAGCAGCCAGGGAAGCACGGTAGACAATCTTCAGACCTTCGCTCTCTTGTTTCTCCTCTAAATTAAATCCTCCATTCTCATCTCCAGCTCTTCAGCAGACTATTTGTTGTAGCCTCTTTTCCCTGTCTGCCCCCAATTCCCAGAGAACTAAGCAGATCTTGATGGAACATCTTGCTTTCCTCTCTCCTGTGGATGTCCCCAGTTCTTTCACTTCTAACCTATCACCATTCCTAATTATCAGGCCCCAACACCTAGAAACACATATACCCTGAACCCCCAGTGTCCACAGTATCTCAGAAACATTCCCTTACCAGTCAGTCCATAGCTAGCACACTCTCCTAAGAACCAGAGAGGGCCACAGACACCAAGGCACAAAACATACCTGCACACACACAAAAACAAGACCAGATGCCAAAACACAGAATTCAAACCCAGATGCCTAGACACCAGCATAAAAACACAATAACAGCTATGTCTCCACTACAGACCAGTAACTCTACTACAGTAGCCCCTGAGAAATGTAATGTTGTAAAAGAACTATATATTCTAGCTACCCTGGATAAATGACACAGAAGCCTGCTACTTTATTTGACAAGCTGTAAGCCTACATAGGGCAGGTTCTAAGTTATTGTAACTTACACCTAGTCCATAGGCTCCATGTTACTTGTTTAAATCTCATCTGGGCTGTTTCCATTCTATCAGCCTGTCCTCAGGGTCAACTTTTCCTGGCTATATGCTCATGATCCATCTGGCTTCATGGCAGCCTCCTTTCTGTTTCCTCCTTCTCTGTGTAGTGTCTCTCTCTTGAGACCCCTCAATTGATTCTCAGGTCCTGCCTTTCTCTCTCTAATGCCCAGTCACAGGCTCTAGTGTTTTATTAACCAATAGATTGAAATTGGTGAGCAAGGTTTACACAACAAATGCCAATGTATGTGAGAATTTATTCATCTGGGGGCAACCAGATTTTAGGGTTCATAATTTAGCACTGGAATATAGAGCAGCACCAGACCAACTCTCAACATTTCCACCTTTTTTCTAAATAAAAAGGCTCTTTCTCTTACAATAATAGTTGAAATATAATAAGAACAAATATGAAAATATCATCCTGAGCCAGGTTACGCAATCACAAAAGAATGAACACGGTATATACTCACTGTTAAGTGGTTATTAGCCCAAAAGTTCAAAACACCCAAGAATCACTTCACAGCAACCATTGGGCTGAGCATGAGGTCCCAGATGGAGGACTTGGAGAAGGGACTGAAGGAGCTGAGGGAGTTTGCATCCCCAGGGAGGCAGCAACAGTGGCAACTGGCCTGACCCCCTGATACTCCTGGAGACTGGATCACCAACCAAAGAATACCCATGGAGTGACCCATGGTGCTGGCCACATATGTGGCAGAGGAGGGTATTGTTAGCCATCAGGGGGAGGAGAGGCTCTTGGGCCTGAGAGTGTTAGATCCCCCAGTATAGGAGAATGCCAAGGAGGGAAGATGAGAGTAGGTCGGTGGGTGGGTGGGGGAATATCCCCATAGTGGCAGGGGGAAGGGGGAGGAAATGGGGAGGTTCCAAAGGGGAGAGCTGGAAGGGGGAAACATAAGAAATGTAAATAAAGTATGAAAAATAAATAAAAAATAAGAAAAATATGAAACAATTCTGAAAACTATTAGATAAAATTTATATTCACAAAGTCCAGTCTATCTGTATTTGGTAACTTTAGATAAAGTATTCTATTATCTATCCTGTCTTGCTGAATTCAAAGTTTCATACTTACATCGTTTTTTGTTATAACTAGTATTATTAACCTAAAAACATCTTCTTAGACCTAAAAACATCCTTTTAAATTCTAAAGAACTTAACCTTAATTGTGAGACTATAACTATCTAGTCTTTATTCCCATTAGAGACCTATGAAGGAATAAATATTACTTGAGTATGCAGGAAATACACACAATCAGATTACAAAACTATAGAAATGACAGAGGATCTAGCTGCCTGAACAGTTCCCCCAAAATTGTTTCTAAACCATTGGAACATCCATCTTCAGCCTTCTGGCCCAGTATATCTGATAAATTTTTTTGTGGAACAGAAATTATGAAGGGCTAGCCTACTTCGTCCTTGCAAAGCTCAGCAGTTGACTTCTCTGCATCCATGTTCATCCATTTTGGACAGCATTCTATTTGTAGTTGAAGAAAGGGCAGTACCACCCCAACCAGTGGCCACTTGCCACATTAAAAAAACTCCATAAGGAGGTTTTCTGATGCTCATCATCTTCTTTGAAGTAGAAGTGGGGCTGCTGTCAGAAACAGACTTGTCTCGTACTCCAAAAAAGGCTTAAATTAATAAAAACATCTTAAAAAGCAATATTCTGTGGACTTTTGAAGGTTTTGAAGACTATTGTATATCTGAATAGGCAAACTTTGTTTATTTTTACCTATTTATTACCTGTTCAACCTAGGAAACATTTTCTTTGTGTGTGTGTGATTAACTAGTCTAGTATCTAACATGATTATGAGTTTGATTGGCTATTAATTCATATTACTTAATTATCCTAAACTGTTTGTAATAGAAGCTTAAAAGAAACTAGAACTTCACATATCATTATTATGAATCATCTAGGTACAATAAATACCTCAAATGAGAGTAGAGAACACATACACACAGTATGTTGCAACAAAAATAACCTTGATTTTGCATCAATATACAAAGATCTATACCATTGTAACAAAATGTAGCCTTAATATATATCAATATACAAAGATCATACAGATGTAAGATTATTGGCTATAAAATGTTCTTTGGTTTAAGTGTTGATTCAATAATCTACCCATTTTTTATTATTCCTATGTTACTATATTGTCCCTATTTTTCTTCTCAACACCTCTACCTCTTCATAAGAAAGAAAGAAAGAAAGAAAGAAAGAAAGAAAGAAAGAAAGAAAGAAAGAAAGGAAAGAAGAAAGGACATCCTTAACAAATAAGTTGATTTAGTTAAATCAGTTTTTTCCATAACCCAATGTCTCTCTGCAGCTGTTGTTTTTGCTTGTTAGCATTTAAAAAATGAAAGTTAATAAAGCACTATGCAATCTATCTCTCGAAGTCTGTTACCCCTTTTTGTTTATTAGGTATCTCTTTTAAAGTACAATTGAATCTCTGCATAACTGATTGTCCTGTAGGATGGTGTGGTATACCTGTAATATGTTTTATATTATACTATATTAAACTGTTGCTTCATTTTACTAGAGACATGTGCTGAAGCATCAGTTTTAATTTGTACAGGCATTCCTATAATTTTTAATAAATGTGTAATTAAAGAATCTGCCTTTTCAGAAGTTAAAGCATTTGCCCATTGAAATCCTGAATATGTGTCTGTATTATGGTACCCCTTTTCAGTTTATCAAAATCTGCAAAATGAAACACATCCATTTGCCAAATTTCATTTCTTTGGGTACTTTTATGGTTATTTCCTGCAAATGATATAAAGTTTGGTTATACAAAGAACAAATAGGACATTTCCTTTGCTTGTTGACAAGTGATAGAAAATTCTTATTTTAAACCTTTTTTGTTAACGTGGTGTTTTGATGAAATTCTGATACCTCTAGCATATTTACTATCAATACCTGATTCATTTTATCATTACCTTGTGCTAGAGGACTTAGCAGACTGTATAGGATCTGATATGTGTTATATGCAATGGATGATTCCTATTACTGATTTTTTGTTGCAGTTAAATAAGCAGTGAAGTTAATTTGGAATCACTCTGAATAAGTTCAGCAGCTTCTATATGCAAAACAACTCTTTCTGAATATTTAGAGTCAGTTACTATATTAAAAGATTCTTGAAAGTTTAATAACACCACAAGCATTGCATGTAACTCTGATTTTTTTAACTTAATCATAAGAACTCTCAATCACCTTACTTATATTTTCTGACTAATATCCTGCATTTCTTGATTTATTTGCTTCTGTATAAAATGTAAGGGTTCAAGAAATTGATTTCCATTTTATTTGGTGAGGGAGAATACAATTCATTTAATAAACTGAAGTCACTTCCTTTTGGGGTATTTCTTGTTAATTTCTCGAAAAAATTACTGAAAGCTCTTTGACAATGTTCATTTTCTGCCCATAATAAGGCAATCTTAGCATTAGTAAAAGATATCACAATCTCAGCTAAATCTATCCCAGCTAATTGACAAGATATCAATTTTCCTTTTAGAATTAATTCACAAATAATTTCTACATAGATCTTTAATTTTTTATTCTGTTTGTGTGCTAAAAGTATCCATTCTAAGATATAATATTCCCCTTTGCATAAGAATTACTGTAGGAGAATGAGCAGAAGGCAGGATAACTAAAAATGCAGACCATCTTTTTATCATTACATTCTAAATGGGTATCTTGTAGCTTCTTTTCTGCCAGGGCCAATACCTTTTCAGCTTCAGCTGATAATCTTCTTGTACTATTCTTTAACCTCATTTAAGGTTTGAAATAAACTACTCAGCTCTTGATTAGTCAAACCAATTGTAGGACACAGACAGTTAATATCTCCCAGCAATTTTTGAAAATCACTAAGAGCTCTGAATTGGTCTCTCCTGATTTGTACCTTCTGTGGTCAAATTTCCAGCAGATTTACATTATACCCTAGATAATAAATAGAATCTCCTCTTTTGTATTGTTTCAGGAGTAATTTGTAAAACTAATAAGGCAAAACTCTCTTTGATTCATTAGACATTCTTTTTAAGGTATCTCCATATGAATACATCAGCAAAATATCATCCATATAATGGTAAATTATGGATTGAGGAAATTACTTACAGAATTTTTTCCAATGGCCATTGTACAAAATATTGTCATAAGGTAGGACTATTCACATTCTTTGTGGCAAGACCCTCGAGTGATATCTTTTAAATGGCATATAATGGTTAAATGTGAGCATTGTAAAAGCAAATCTTTATCTTGTTCATGTAAAGAAATTGTGAAAAAGCAATTTTTTGGATATTTTCTTTATTTACATTTCAAATGTTGTCCCTTTTCCTGGTTCCTTCCCCCTGGAAAATCCCATCCCATCCCCCTCCTCGTGCTTCTATGAGGGTTAGGGATGGCTTCTTCTACTAAGGTCATCTCAGTTGAATGAGATCCAATATTAACAATATTCCTAATCTTTTCATTGATAGGTGCTGATTGTGCCCTTAAATTTTTGATACCTCTCTGCATTCAGCATTAGCATTTTCAAAAGTCAAAAATTTGATTATTGTCTTCCTAATTAGGGGATCTGATATCTTCCTATCTACAGCTGAAGTCAGTCTTTGTAAAAAGTCAATGAATGTTTCTTTGTTCCTAGGCATGTAAGGCTGTCAAGTGATACAATACTGAGTTTTCTTCATCATAGAGGACTGGCATGTCTACCTCAGCATATTAACCTTCACTTAGCAGCTGGTCTTTAGAAATACTGACATCTCCAGTTCTATTTCTCTGTGCTATTTCCCTAGCCTCTTCTCTCCACTATGAAAGGCATTGTAATTCTTGTCCAGGTTCTAACATTCCTCTTGTCATAGTCCATTCCTCGGGGATTATTCTATTTTTAATTGCCTGGGAAGTCAAGATTTGTTTTACAAATAGTGAACGCATTCCAAAATTGGTATCAATTTTCTTAAATTTTCTTAAACCCAGCACATCCACAGGGTGCCATTAGTATTCCTCATAGACTTGTGGATGCTATGCATCTGATGGCCTTTGTTGTAAACTAACTGGATAAGTTATTTTTTTTTCCAACAACCTTAGGTTGACAGTCTTTATTTTCATCTGTCAATATTTTAAACTTTTCTTTTAAGGCCTATGTCCATTATTCATACCTCTCTTGTGCTTGTATCGCTGCCTTCCTAGTGTTTCATTCATTTTAATTTATTAATAAATGTAACCTTACTTCTAATGCTTGTCTCAATATTTCAACTTTTCCATTTTCCTGTTCTCTTCTCTCTGATTAGTAATTTTCTATAATCTTTCTTCTAAGGCTTGTGATTTTTCTCTAAGTCTCTGATTTTTGGAAGGACACAGTAAACTAAAAATGTTTATTAAGATTAAAATGAAGCTTAATAATGCAATAACTATATTCAGCAGTGTATCAGTTTTATTCAGGTCTTTCTTCTCCCTTGAACCATTTGAAATAGTATTTACATAAATCCCAAAGGCTCTTTAATGTGTTTTTCATCTTCATGTGTCCAATTTTCTTCAAAATTATCAACTTAATTCCAACCCCCTTTTTTTATTACTCATTTTATTGTTTACATTTCAGATGATATCCCCCTTCCAGTCATACCTCCACAATCCCCCACCCCATCCCCCACCCCCCTTTGCCTCTATGAGGATGCTCCCCCACCCACTCACTAACTCCTCCCTCAACTCTCTAGTATCCGCCTATTCATGGGACCAAGGGCCTCCCCTCCCATTGATACCCTACAAGGCCATCCTCTGCTACATATGTATCTGGAGCCATGGGTCCCTCCATGTGTACTCTTTGGTTGGTAGTTTAGTCTCTGGGAGATATGGGTGGTCCTATTATTTGATATTGTTCTTCCTATGGGGTTGCAATTTAACCTGATCAAAGTTTTGTGTTTTGATTTATCTGGGGTGTTATTTGTCTCCCTCTGGTGTTCTGGACAGGACACTACCATGGTTTCTCATTCTTCCATTTGCAGGGAGGGGTGGATGGCATAAAAAAACAAAACAAAACATGGCTTCTGTGTTTTTGAGCCATTGTTGTCCTCCGTCATTTACATATGACATATTATGGCTTTTCTCCTTTAGAAAAGTCATACAAGTCCATCTTCTTGTCCCTGACACTAGGTATGGTTTGCCTGGGGCTCACCCAGATGTAGGAGAAAGGTAAGGCAATTGATAATAGAGTACTTTATCCAAAGTTACTAAACATAGATGGGATGGACCAGGAGCACATGGCTGAAAGAAAGAAGTGCATCCTGAGGACAGAATGCTAAAGCAGAAAAATCCCAGGCAAGACTCAGACATCAAGTAACTTGGGGTGTGCACTAGGGTTTTCTAGGATTAAAAAAATTTAAAAAAATAGGGATAATAGTCCAGTAATTGTGCTGAAGCTGATTAACTAAATCCATAGGATTCTGCCTCAATTATTGGGGAGATGGCTGGGTCATAACAAAAATTAATGGAGTTAATAAATACCATGCAACAACAAGACCCATCAGAAATGATGGATTGAAATAGTAATAAAAAGCCTTTTTGTAACAAAAAAGCTTAGGAACTAGCTGGGTGATGGAGACACATGCCTTTAATCACAGTACTTGGGAGGCAGAGGCAGGCAAATCTTCATGAGTTCAAGTTCATCCTGGTCTACAGAATGAGAGTGAGTTCCAGGATAGTCAAAGCTATACAGAGAAACTGTCTAAAAAAATGTTCAGGACCATATGGTTTCATGACAAAATCCTCCCAATACTTTTCAAGAAGATCTACAGCCAATCTTTCTTAAACTATTTTTTAAAAAGAAACTGAAAGAACACTCCCAAACTCCTATGAAGCCTGTGTAACTCTAATACCAAAACCAGGTGAAGACAAAACAACAGAAAAAAAGAAAACTAAAAGCCAAGATCCCTGTTGAGGCCTATCCCCTAGCATAGCTACAACAATTTTGTTCCATCCCCACTAGCTACTTCATATTGTTTCTGTATTATGCTTGGCAGTCATTGACACAGAAAAATAACTTGACTCAGAGCAGGGTCATGCTGATCACATATCCTGTTATGTTCTGTATAGTATGAAAATTGGTAATCTTAAGAAATTCCACAACCATAAGCTTTACTTAGGACCCATCAAATTAAAGGTCAATGTGAACTGTTATGTCTAAAGAACCTTGAGTCAGGGCTGACCACTGGTTCAGGCTTCCAGTACCTGCATATGAGCTCATGGTGGAGTCTTGCAATTATAGCCTTTATAAAGTTGGAGAAAAGTTTGGGGTCATAGCCTCAGTTCCCAAAGTCTGAGTGATGTCTCTGATCAATCAGTCTTAGGATACATTCAATAAACCATCCATATCTGAGATCTGTGTTTTTTGTGGGGTGACTACTGAACCCTAACAAAACCTACTAAATAAAAGACTTACAACCAGAATATACATATACTTCAATAAAATTATCCACCATGACTAAATTGGCTTCATTGCTGAAATGCAGGGATAAATTAACATATGAAAATCCATAAATATAATAAATCATTTATATAAACTTAAAGAAAGAAAGCACATGATTATCTCAACAAATACAGAAAAGTATTTGAAAAAAAAAACACAAAAAAACCATCATAATAGAAGTCCTAAACTAGAGGAAACACAACTCAACACAAGAAAAGCTATATATAAAAATGCACAGCTAACATCATCCTAAATCAGCAGAAGCTTGAAGCAATACCACTAAAGCGAGGAAACAAACAAGGCTGTCCTCTATCCCCCCACTCCTTTTAAATATTGTGCTCAAAGTACTTGCTTGGAAAATGAGGCAAGAGAAAAAATTAAAGTGATACAAACAAGAAAAGACAGAGCTAAAATATCCCTATTTGCAGATGAAAGATACAATGCTATCTATCATTCTAGAAATGATAAAAATTTCAACAATGTGGCAAGACACAGGATCTAATTGAATAAATAAATAGCTTTTCTATACACCAATAAGAAACAGACAAATATAGACACACTTACATTCACAACATCCTCAAAGAAAATAAAGTATCCAGAGATAACCATAAAAGACCTCTGAAGAAAAAAGTGGAGAATGACACTTGAAAATAGAAAGACATCCTGTGTAGAATCATTGGTAGAATTAATATTGTTAAAATATGTTATCAAAAGCTATTTATAGGTTCAATGTAATCCCAACCAATATCCACATCTAATTCTTCACGAAAATGGAAAAAAAAACCCTAAAATTTAAATTAAACCACAAAAGTCTAAGATAACCAAAACAATCCTGAACAAAAAGAACCATGTCAGAGGTATTATAATTTCAGATATTAAAATATATTATAGAACCATAGTAATAAAAACAGTGTGGTACCAGAACAACAACAAAACAGCACATAGACAAATGGAACAAAACTGAAGACCTGAACGTGAACACACATAACTTTAGCTACTTAATATTTGACTAAGATGCCAAAAACACACACTGGAAAAGAAGAAAGCATTTTCAACAAATTGTGCTGGGAAATTATGTTGTCCCATATGCTGACAAATGACATTAACACACATCTATCACCTTATACAAAAACTAACTCCAAATGGATAAAAGACCTAAATGTGAATCCTGAAAGTCCTAGAAGAAAACATGAGAAATAACCTACATGATCTAGGTTTAGAAAAGGACTTCCTGACTAGGACTCCATTCGCCTGAGAATTAAGGCCAACAATTAACAATGAGATTTTATAAAAGTAAAAATTGATTGAACAGCTAAAAATAAATAACCCAGAGGAAGCCCACATAATGAGAGAGAACCATAGTTAGAATGTATCTGGCAGAGGATTAATGCCAAGAATACATAAAGAACTTAAAAAACAAATATTTTCTTAAATGAATAAAAATAAAACAACAATACAAAATTACCCATTCAGTAAACAGGCTTGGGAGAGAGTTTTAAAGTACACAGTATCCTTACCATGTTCATGGTAGAGCATCAGAAATGATAGTTAACCCCAAAGTGATACATAAAGCCATGACCTTTGCTAAAAAGAGTCTGTTCACTGACCAGCTACAACACAAGCGAAAAGCACTCAAAGTAAGCCATTCTATCCTTCTGTCTCCCTTTATTCCTTGAGGTTAATTGCAACTGCCTGGTCTGACTTTGTGTGGAGAGGGTGGCCATGTTTCTTGTGGCCCAGGAGTCTCAGGATGTTATTGTTTTAAAGATCCTAGCCTACAGGTGCCTGGGAGGTTCACAGTGATTCCAAAACTTAAATGAGGTTTAAAAGAGTGATCTTGCCTAGTTCTTGTTCACATTTTGTAGATCAGAAGACTGAATTCCAAAAGGATAAAGAGTTGGCTTGAGGCCAAATATTTTAGGGACAGAGGCAAGTGCATACTGGAAGGCCAGTGCTCTTTCTTCTGCTATACAACTGTTTGTAAACTTTCACTTTGTTTTTTACATAGTAGAATATATTTCATTAACTAACAAACTTGTCTCAAGATATCATTATAATAACAAGCTTTCAGAAAAAAGGCAAGAGACATAAGTGAGCAGTGCTCCTCAGAAAAAGGTTCATTGTTACATCTATTCATCAAGGGATAATTGTGTGCAGTGGAGGTTGCGTGGAAAGAAACTTCTTTAGTCTTACGAACACACTCTTAGAAAGCTTTAAAGGTAAATTATAGGGCCAAAAAGATGGTTCAGTGAGTAAGAACACGGGCCACTGATGATCTGTGTTCAACTCCAAGAGTCCACACGGGAGAAAGAGAAAACTTTTTCCTTTGTCTTCTGTCTTCCATACATGCATGGTAACATGCCCCTCTTCAGTGAATGCATGCGCGCGCGCGCACACACACACACACACACACACACACTTAAATTATAGGTATAATGTTTGAGTGACTATTAACAATTATAGTAAAAAACAGTACTTGTTATGTATTAGGCTTTGTTCTTAGCCTTTATTAATAATAATCCATCCAGTCCCTGTAAGATTAAAGTTAAGTTGCATTGTGCATCTTCATTAGAATTGTACATTAATATTTTGAATCAATCAAGTGTTTTAAACAAGTGTTTTAACTCTATTTTGCCATTATGCTTTTCTTAGTATATCATAAGCTTCAAATAATGGAAAAACACTGGTCTACTGAACTTGTAAAGATCAAGCCAACATCTATCATTTCTCATATATCTCCCAGTCTGTTTCCTTGTGCATCTATCTCTCCATTTATCCATCTAACTATCTGACATTACCAATTTGCCCCTATAAAACAGGCACTATTCTTGCTACTAGTGATAGGAATACAGAAAGGATACACAACACAAGTGCTTGAGTTATTTACAGTTTAATAGAGTTAAATAAGAACAAGCCACAGAGCAGAAGCCAGTGTTAACAGTGGCATCACAGTGAGAGTAGGAGTTACATTATCTAACTAGTTTCATTGGTTTAAAGGAAAATCTTGAGAAAGATTTCCTCAAGTTCCTTGCATCATGGCACATGCATACAATACCAGTGATGAAACAGATGAGCAGCTCTCTGAGTTCAAGGCCAACCTAGTCTACATAGTGAATTTCAGGCCAACCAGAGTTATATAAGTGAGACTTTTGCTTCTAGGCTGGCCAGAAAGTTCCAGGGATCCACCTGTCTCCATCTCTTAAGCACTGGAATCACAAGAATGTACTACTGTGTTCAGCTCTCCGATGTGGGTTATAGAAATTGAATTCAGATTCTCATGATCTCAATGCTAAACACTTTAGCAACTGAACTATACCTTCTCACCCTATGTGGGTTGAGTAAGAATGACCCTCATAGACTCATGCGTTTGAATGCTTGGCCTATGGGAAGTGACACTATTGGAGGTGTGGCCTTGTTGGAGTAGGTGTGTCACAGTAGGTCAGGCTTTGAGATCTCCCATGCTCAAGCAGTGTGGAACACAGTCTTCTTCTGCTGCCTTTGGATCAAGATATAGAAGTCTTGAATCAAGATGTAGGCTTCAAGACCATTTCTGCCTGGACACTGCCATGTTTTCTGCTATGATGATAATGGACTAAGCCTCTGAAACTGTAAGCCAACTCCAATTAAATGTTGTCCTTTATGAGAAAAAAAATATTATTAAGAAAGACTACACTTAGAGAAGATTAGATTAATAGCATTAGGAGATTCCTGCAAGAATTCTTCAGCTTCTAAAGTCATAGTGTCTAACTTAGGATTTTTATTGTTGTGATAAAACACCATGACCAAAAAGAAGATTGAGAGAAAAGGGGATTATTTAACTTACATTTCCATATTGCTGTGCATCATCAGAGAAAGTCAGGACAGGAATTCAAACAGGGCAGGAACCTGGAGCCAAGAGCTGATGCAGAGGCCATGGAGGGGTGCTGCTTACTGGCTTGCTCCTGATGACTTGCTCAACCTGCTTTCTTATAGAACACAAGACAACCAGCCCACAGATGGCCCCACCCACAATGGGCTGGACCCTCTCCCATCAATCACTAATTAAGAAAATGCCCTACAAGTTTGCCTGCAACCTAATCTTTTAGGGGCATTTTATTTATTGTGGTTCCTTTCTCACAAATGAGTTTAGTTTTCGTCAAGTTGACATAACACTATCCAGCACAGTGCTTTTAGAATTTGAACACAAATCCTGTTTCTCAAGATAAATACATAAGTGTACTTGTGTATACATTTCACCTTTCATAGATGAGTTTGAAATCTAACTTCATCACTGGCTGGCTGTGAGGCTCTATTACCTAATTAGTAAAATGAGTGTAACAACAGCACTTGTCTTCCTCTTAGGGTGGTTGTGATGGAAAATGCAAAATTGTGTGTTAAGCACCTGCAGAGTCTTGGCAATCAATAAGTCAGAGTTCTGTTTTCTTTCCCTAAGTGGAACTTAATTTTCAAAAGTAGTGGAATGGCAACATTGCCAAGAGGGTGAACTGATCTTTTCTTTTTTCAGATGGAGTCTATTTCTTCCTGCTTCCTCTACAATACAGATTAGTTTGTCTGGCCTCATTTTCCCAAGTGGCTTCTGGGAGCCAACACTGTAGATTATTCAAAATCTTTTAGGCTACCCAAAGAGGTCAGATCACTGCGCAGAGCAGGAGACAACCCCCAACCCCCCTTGGGGAAAATCTCTACCTGAAATGACTTTAGTGTCTTTTCTTAACAGACTTTTAGAAATTCAGAGTTGTATAGCAATCTCCAATTCTAAGAGAGAAATGGAGTGCTTGATGATGCTGTGTCTAGCCTCTAGGGTAATCTCCCATACTAAAATTTTAGCTTCTGTGCCAGGGTTTTTATCAGTTTCCTAGAACTATGGTAACAGAGTATCACATATTAGTACGATCCCGATCACCTGCTTTTTAGTTTTTTGTGGTTGCTAGCAAGTCTTGGGCATGCAACCTATACGAGCAACATGTATGTAGCCATTTTCTCATCCCTTTCTCTGCGGCCGTCTAAGTCAACTCAACCCTCTCTCTCACCTCTCCCCTTTTCTCTTTCCTTTCTCTTCTTCAGTTTTCTCTCTCCCCTCCTTCCCCACCCCCATTTGTGCCAAGCACTATCCATGGGCAAACTACTCTGTTATGTCCTTTATAAATCAAGACATAGCCAACATAGCAGGCCAGCCAGTTAAGTACCTCGTGAATAGTCCTTCCTTACCAACAGATAAGGAATCTGGGACACAGAGAGTTAGTAAGCTGCTCAAGATAATACAGCTAAAAGAAAATCATTAGCCCAGATTTATTGAACATCTACAATATGGCAGGAATTTTTTGTCTTTTATTTCCTCATTGAGTTTGCCCTGAAAACCTGTGGAACTGTTATGGTTCTTTCTGACTTATAGATGGAGAGCCTCGGAGCAACAATGTGACTTGCCCATGCATGACAACAGTGGTACATAAACCTATGTTTTTGCATTTAGCCAGCACTGTCCTGTTAACATATCTCATGGACTCTCACAGCTCACTTTGGCATCTTCTTCACATTGATTCATTGTGGATCTCACACTTTAATGATGGACCTGGTCCCAGAATTCTCCTCCAGTGCTATGCCTTTGGTCCCCATCTATCCTTTGTAGACCTGCTCCTCTTCCACTTGATAATATGACTCTAAGGTACTACAGTTCAAACACCTGGTCTCTTATTTTTGCTGCTGCTGTGTCAGGGTAAGCTCAAGTACATAGTATTTCTAATCTGCAAGTCTGGCTAATTCGCATCCTTGTGTGGGATTTTTCACATTGGAGATAAGCCAGAGGCGGCACTGTTCTTCAATAGCTGGAAAATATCCTCCCCTGGGAAAGCCTTACACTAACACAGAAAGAGTAGAAACAAGAAGGGGGAGCAATGGCAGAATGCCTTCTTTTTAATCCTATTTATCCTCGGGTGAGCTGTACTCTTTTCGCCCAGCTCTATCGTGGGAACAAACACATTCTGCATCATTTTTTTTTTTGATTGCCACAAAATGGAGTTGTGTGTCCAGTCACTCTCAATCAAATAGTATTTGCATCTCAACATGTGAACAAGATTCATGGCAATTTCATGTGATAGTGTTCATTGAGGCACTCATAACATTTCTCCGAGCTAACAGCCCCATTTGACAGATGAGAAAGCTAAGCCACAAAAGAGAAATGGAATAAATTGTCTGGCATCTCATAGCTAGTCAGTGGGAAAGTCAGGTGCTTGAGCCCTCCTCAGTCCTAACTTTTGAATATTAGGAATTTCATCTCTGTAACAAGCATCATATCTCTTCTTTCCTTCCTGTCTCTCCTCCCAGTCTAGATTGGAGCTTCTTCACCTCTTCCCTACTATAGTAAAATAGGATCCAAATTAGCTCCCATGCCCTCCCTTACTTACAAGCTATTGTTTGCTTAAACACTCTTTATTTTTCTAAAAACATATGCACTGTGTATGTAAGCTACTGATTAAGCCACCTTTAAGCATTGCCTATTGTCTACTCAGCAAACTCACTAGTATAGCTTTTAGGATTGAGGCTACTCAACCTTATGTTTCTCTTCTTATTTCTGTTGAGTCCATATTCCAGCAATGCCAGACAGACCCTGTATATCTCCACCCCCATACCTTATTCATAGCATTCTACCTCTCTAAAAGGCATTCTTTAAGGGGCACTCCAAGGACTGTTACTTTCATAAAACCAACCAGAGTTCACAGACCCTTTCTTCTCTCCGTTGCAAATGCTTTTTACCATCTCTTGAGTATCACAGTCATCATAAGGGTTTTGTTAAAGTCTTTAACAAACCAAGAGTCTAGAAGACAGAATGGCTGCCTTCTTTCATAATTGTATGTGAGGGGTGCAGTAAACCACCAAAATGGCTGCTCCATGATTAGGGGAGGTTAGTTGTGAATAAGAGAGAGGAAACATCCAAAGACATCAGGAAGAGTTTAAAGCAGAGAGAAAAAGAAGCAGACTGGACATAGCCAGGGCTATCTATGACATAAGGGAGAATAGCACTGGAGGTGGGGTGAGGATGATATGACCTTGCCCTTACAAAGAGAGGATGGATCTGGAACAGCCCGGAGGTGAGAAGGTGGAGGAGGCTTACCTAACCAGCAGAAATCCTTCTCTATAGTCCAGCTTGAATTTATCCTAGGCTCAATTTTGGATCAAGTCAGTGGGTCTGCCCTTTGGTGGCAGGGGGAGGGGCAATGGGACACCCTTTGGATCTGACAATAGTTCCATTTAATGATCACCTTCATTCCCTTCTGCATGCCTGCCCCTATGTTCTATGCTTCCTGCAGCTGCTGAGAGGCTTAGGAAAATAGTTTCCCTTTATCCATGGGGAATACCTTCTAATACTCCCAATGGATGCTTAAAACCACAGGCAGTACTGAACTCATGACTGTGTTTGTTTCCCTACAAACGTGCCTATAATAAAATTCACTTTATTAGTTAAGCACAATAATATATAAACAACATGACTACTAAAATAAAACAATTATGACATTATACCACAGTGGAAACTATTTAAAACTTTCATTTTTCTAGAATTTTTAACTTAATGTCATCAGACAGGTTGTCCATGAGAAAGTAACTAAAACATGAGGAATCCAAAAGCATATAAACTGAGAACAGCTATCCATCATGTTAAACAAGCATGACAAGAGTGTGTTTTGACTGCTGTACTTGATAACATAAATTTTCCATGAAATTACTTTAAAAGACGACCAGTGAACAGACATAGCCATCACTGTAGCGCCTCTCACATTGTCAGGACTTCTACAGGGATTCCTGTCATCTCTACCAGAAAGTGTGTCTCACCTTTGTAAACATATTAAAAAGGTTCCTGCATAGGCAATCCTATACCTACTATTGCAAAGATTACAGGGGGTATCTGCGATCCAGTAGTGACTGACTAGTATTCTATTTAGACAAAGACTCTGAGATTATATCCAGGTTAAATTAGAAATAGAGTCAATGAGTAAATAGCCATTCTTGCCAGAGGCTAAATATCCTAAATTAAGAATACATACAATATCATGGCTATGCTAACAGCAGAAACTCGGAGTGGGCTAGTTAAAACAGAGTACTGAGTCTCAGTCCTAGAGTTTGGGATTCAGTAGGTTTAGGGTGAAGTCTAAACAGTTATACTACTTACAACTTCTCAGGTGATGCTGATATAGGCCAAACTTTCACATGTGTTTGAATCCCTTTCTTTCTTATAATAAAACAGATTCTAATTTATTAAGTCATGGGAGGAAACCCAAAAGTCTATTTCTTATTAGCACTCAGGCAGTCCCCATATTGTATCATGGGTCATACATACCTTGAATAGAAAGTGTCTCTCTCACACACACACACACACACACACACACACACACACACACACACTGTTAGCCATTATTATTCCAAATGCTGGCGATATCAGTTCCACGACCTTTGTCGATCTTCCAAAAGGGAGAAGAGAAAATAAGAAAGCAGAAAGAGTACAGGAATGGAGAAAGTAAGCAGAAGTCTATGAGGGCAGATGGCACACAGTGGGCAAGGAGTTATGATTTCGCATTGGGATAGAAGACACCTCTTTCTTTCTGTGAATTGCTCTCTGGGTAGTTTTGTAGGTTTTTTTCCCTCTGTTCACAACTTTTTTGTTATAACAAGTTTTTAAAGTGGATCTAAGACTTCTTTGTCCAACGTTGTAGTTAACCATAAATAA
Source organism: Rhynchomys soricoides (assembly GCA_019843965.1). Lineage (NCBI taxonomy): Eukaryota > Metazoa > Chordata > Mammalia > Rodentia > Muridae > Rhynchomys > Rhynchomys soricoides. The sequence continues at coordinate 724,503 of JADRCH010007414.1, forward strand.
GTTATAATCTTTATGTATAACTGTGTTGAAGAGGCAAGGAAATACCAAGAATCTACTGACCTAGTACCTACCACTAATGGGGAAATGAAGCCCGTATTCTCTACCATAATTCAAAAGTGCTGATCATACTTGTATAACTATAATTATAATTGCAAAATGAATTCTAGTGTTCTGTTTTCCCACATAAGAACATTAGTGAATGGAAATAGCAATATAGTAGCTTCTTTGTAAATATTTTCTTGTTAGCATGCAGAAGATTGATTTAAATGGTAGAGGAAAGAGCTCAGCAGTCAACACATACTGCATTTCCAGAGGATCTGGGTCCAGTTTCCAGCATACATTTGGTGCCTCACAAACACTTGTAAATTTATTTCAAGGAAATCCATTGCCCTCTTCTGACCTCCACAGGTACCTGCACACATATGGCACACGTACAAACACTCAGGCACACAGTCCCATACTAACGCACACACACATTTGATATATATATATATATATATATATATATATATATATATATATATGAGTACAGATAGGTAATACACAAGCAAACTATATTTAACTGAAACAGTCATGTTTAGAACCTTGATGCTCTAAAACCACATGCACATTATTAGTATCTTTTGTTAGCATTTAGATAAAATATGGGCATGTACTAACAGAGAAGAAAACTCTAGATTATATAATGTAGCTGTGAATTAAGAAACAAATATGTATGTGCAAAGCCAATCTTCTTTTCTCTAACGATTACTTTAACTCTTAGTCGTCCTATTTTTATAGAAAATACAACTTACCAACTCAAAGTAAACTGTCAGTTATAGGTTTTATCCTAAGTTCTTTGAAGTAAATATTTAATGTGTAATGTTTACCCTTTTCTTAATTATTACATAGGATCTCCATGGCTGCTTCACATCTTTAACATTTTTACATATATTTATTTTATTTTCTGTATATGAGTATTTTGCTTGCGTATGTGTATATACACCCACTAGGAACATACCTGGTGCTCACAAAGTTATAGATGGTTATGAACCACCATGTGCAGACTGTGGAACTGAACTCTAGCCCTCTATAAGATCAGCAATTACTCTTATTAACTGAACCATCGTTCAGCCATGTTTCCTATCCTTGATGAGTTTAAGTTCTGGGATGATATTTGCTGTCTATTTCATGCATTCAGTCTATTCTTTGATAGATTGTGTATCATGAGGAAGTGTACAGGTTCCACTCTATTCTTTGTTTACTTGGCCACCACAAATGGTTTGCCTCATTCTCTTTGGATGTGCAGCTTTCCCAAAGCTGCTGAAGTATTTATAATCAACATCCTAGAGCCAAAGGAGCAAGGAGGAGTATCAGGCAGTCCTTGCTATCATTTCATACTGATCTCTGCTAGTTTTGAAGGATGAAAGTAGATCTCTTTCCTGCTCAAAGAATGTCTTTGGATCAAGATGCAGCTACAGTCAGAAATTCTGAGTGAAAAGAAAATAAGGCACAGATTGATTCACTGCCTTCTTGTCTTAGAAAATGAATCTGGACCATTCTGACTAGTTTACCAGAAAAGAAGCGACCATAGAAGGATCTGAGATCAGAGAAATGTGTTTGGAGATGATTTCAGCCTACAGGAATCTACAGCAGCTGGAGGAAATGTCTTGATGGTTAATGGATTTAGGGGATCTAGCCAAGCTTCATGTAACATTCAGAAGCCAATGAAATCTTATTTTCTCAACTATGAACTAGAGTTGATTCTTCTATTTTTGTCTATTTTATACCTTTTAGCTTTATCTCTGATCAGTTATGTTGACATTTCAGGGAAAATTTTCCTCATAAAATAAAAGTTGATGTAAAGTGATCTTTACACATTCTCTCAGGAGGCTTGAATATTGAAGCCTGCCAAGCATCTCATTAACTAATGCCATAACGATGACAGTTCTGGCATATGGCACTTCCCATTAGTTTAGAAGCACATATCTGTTTCAGGTAAAGATATATTTTATCTGAGTTCAACCAAAAAGATTTTAAATCAAGTGTATGCACATGTGAATAAAAGGATAGCATTATTTGATGAAATAATATTGATGAGCTACTAGAGTTTATATGCAAAGTTTACATGGCAGCAATTTGATCACATGTAGAAACATAGCTTTTAAAAATTAGTTTGTCAGACTAGAGAGATGGCTCACTTATTAAGAGTACTTGTTACTCTTCCATAGCACCCAAGTTCAAGGCCCAGCAGCCACATGGTAGCTCACAACCACCTATAACTCCAATTTCAGGGAATTCAATACTCTTTTCTGGCCTCTGTAGTTACCGGACACACATATGTTGCACAAACATATGTGTAACCAAAATATTCATACACATAAAACACAAATAAAAACTTAAATATGAAGCTAGTTTTCTGTGTATTGTTCTTTATTTCAATCACATGCTTATGGATTTATAAAAAGAACTGATTTGAGGTATATACACTAAAACTGATTTTGATTATGGTGTAAAATGTTGATTCTACTCTAACAAGAAGAAAAAGATGTATCAATTATAAAACAATTCTTAAATCCATCAGAAATCTGATAACATAAGACAATCTAGTTAAATGAATTCTAGAATAAGCAAACCTTCAAAGGAAACAGATCTATTTCATGTTTGTGAAGGCAGAGGAGAAAATGAAGGTGCCATATATGTAGTTCATCAGAAGTGGCTCAGTAGTTAAGAGCACTGGCTGCTCTTCCAGAGGACTCAAGTTTGATACTAAGCATCTACATGGTATCTCAGAATCATCTGTAACTCCACTTGATAAAGAATCCAATGACCCTTGGATCTCTGTGGGCACCAGACACACATGTGGGACAGAGACACATGCAGGCAAAACACTAAGACATATAAAATAAATACATCTCTAAAATATCATATTATTACTTCAATTAATTCTTTGTTTAACTCACTTTACATCCCAACTGCATCCCCCTTCCTCTCCACTCAGTCCTGCCTTTATAAATATCTCCCACATTATTCCCTCCCATTCTCCTTAGAGAAGGGGAAGCCCCCCTTGGGTACTAACCCACCCTGGGACATCTATTCCCAGAGGATCTAGGCATACCCTTTCCCACTGAGACCCAACCATGCAGTCCAAGTAGGGGAAGAAGATACACAGGGCAGGCAACAGAGTTAGAGTCAACCCCCGCTTCAATTGTTAGGGAACCCACATAAAAACCAAATTGCATATTTGCTACAAATGTGTAGGAGGCCTAGGTCTAACCACAGGATGCTCTTTGGTTGGTGGCTGAGTCTCTGTGATTCCCCCATGGGTCCAGGTTAGTTCATGTTGTAGGTCTTCTCGTGGTGTCCTTGACCCCTCCAGCTGTATTTCTGTAACTTTGAAATTCTGACTTTAGCCTTCCCAATGGTCTATCGGCCAAATGTCTATCCTTCATCTGTTGTCAATGGAGTTCTTTGAACTGAATTTCAGTTTCCGTGTATTTAATCTGAATTGTGTAAAGAAAAGTCTTATATATAGTAACACTGACAATTTTTGGTGTGTGTGACTTAAGTCACTAATTAGTTCCACTTTGATTTTGTTTATATGGGAAGGATATTGTAGCTGTTCCTTTCTAATATATAATATATGCATGCTAACTTCGATTTCACAGAGGTTTATATTTAGAGTGTATGAGAATTCATTTTAAACTAGAATACTCCTCTCACACAAACTATGATAATCCATTAATAATCTCTAATAAAGTATTTGATATTCCTGTAAAAAATTTTCACTTTAAAGTTGTTCTTGGATTTTGACACAAAAGGAGGTTTCTTCACCTTGCCTGTGTTGTTGTTATCTGTGTGCATGAAGACCTGTCATTTTAATCCAGCTTTTACTTGTATTTAGAATAGAAGTTTGATTTGGGTTTCACTTTTATTTCAGTTTATCTTTTTTAAAAAAATTATTTATTTTTATTTGTAGGAATGTTTTGCCCTCATATGTCTGTGCATCATGTGTGTGTGGTGCCTACAGAGAACAAAAGAGAAAATCAGATCCCTGGAGAGTGCAGCAACAGACAGTAGTGAGTGATCGTGTGTGTAGGGAATTGAACCTGGGTCCTCTGGAGGAACAACCAGTGCTCTTAGTCATTGAGATATTTCTCCAATCCAAAACTCAGCATATACTGATGAGAAATCCCTTTGGCTTGACATTTGTGGGAGCTAAAATAATGGTAAGCATGTTAACAACATAATTGAATTTATATGGATGATTTCATATGCTTTATGCTTCACCAAAGTTAGTATTACTCATATGAAGCTATATTTTTATGCTTAATTTGCTCTGGAGAACGTTCCCTCAGCAAAAATGTAGATTCATTACAGTGCTTTTTGATTCAGTATTCAAAGTTTCTTACAGCTTCCCCACAAGTCTACTCAAATGTATGGCATATGTCACAACATTGAGAAAGAGGTGATGAGGCATGCTTAGCCACTGTCTCTCATGTTATTTTCCTCTAATGGTTCACAAACTGTAGTATTTTTGTTAAAATGTCTCTTAAAACGTTTTCAATTTCTGAATTTGTATCTAAAAAGTTTTCAAAAAGAACTAATCATCTTGCTCAAATAAAACAAACAAACAAACAAATAACACTGACGCTTCTTTGTTATTGAAGCCATAAAACTTGCATATTTTCTCGGCTTACAAAAGAAGTTAAGATGTTTCGGCTATAAATTTATAGGTTATATTTTACCCAAAGTATCCAACACTTTATTTTGTTGTTATTTTCTGGACCTCCTTGTTGTCTTATGGAAAGATTTCCTTGTGCCAATTTTGATGCTTCTCTTTGAGACACCATTTTTCCATCTGTCCAAGAAGGAGGGTCCAGAACCAAATTCATTTTACATTAGACTTAGCCAGAATCACATTCTTATGTAGTGCACTTCTCAGCAACATTTATTAGATTAGAAGACTATATATGCTATAAATTACTAACCAACAAAAATACAATGGGATAATTAAAAACCCACAAAAATACAAGTGCTGTAGCCCATGGCCATCATCACCTCATCTGTCACATCAAGCCTTATAGATATTTTGCTGACGAGTGTTCTCAGATGAGTACTCCCCTGATGTCACACACTTTCAACTTATATTCATCCAGGATGCATTGCTTTTTAGAGTAATAAGAGAACCTTGTAGTGTAGCATGTGATCATATTCATTTTAAATATAGTCATCCTTATTGAGACCAAAAGAAGAGACTTAGCCAGGTATTTTAGCGCATACCTTTAATCAAAGCACTGAGGAGACAGGGGCTGGTGAATTTCTTTGAGTTGAAGTGCAGACTGGTCTACAGAGTAGGTTTCAGGTACTCCAGGGCTACATAGTGAGACTCTATCTTAACACCCCACAAAGGAGAGAGAGAGAGAGAGAGAAACATAACCCCCATTCAAACAACATGAAATAGAAAACAATGGACATTTGCAACTTATAAATTGGTTTTAATAGTCAATAGCTTACTTTTACTTGTAGTTACCTTATGTTTTTATATCTTTTACTTGAAGTATTCTTTAGCTTAAATAGGAAGAAAACAAAGCTGTCCATTTTTTGTATCCATTTCTTCTTTTGTTTACTTTCTTATTTGAGCAGAAATTTAATTTTCCTATGGAGAACTATTATATATATATATATATATATATGAATGATATATATATGAATGATATATATGTATATATGAATGTTACATGTTACATGCTATTTGACAAAGTTGTAGCTTACAGTTATTCAAGTATTCTTACAATATGTAAAGGGTTACCTATTTCTAGAGTTATAAATATTTTCCTTCAGCTAATTATCTGTTTAAAAGAGAAAACTTACATTCTTTATACTCTTTGTTGATGAAGATAACAACATGTATTTCAGAAAGAACTGACTCCAAAATGCTGGGATATTCAGTAATTGTTTTATTGCAACCTATTATCATTGCCCATTATTATACTGTATGTTACAAGAATGAAATTAGCTTTTAGAAAGCTGTCCAGTTTTAAATTATTTTTTCATGTTATATAGGTATTAATACCAGCACTGAGATTAAAATATGGAATTCTGCTGTATGTTGTGGTATACACCTTTAATTCAGCACTTGGGAAGTACAGACCCTCAGATCTTTACCAGATCAAGGCCGGCTTAGTCCATGTAGTGAGTTCCAAGACAGGCAGGGCATTATAGAGAGACTCTGTAGACAAAAACCAAGCAAACAACAATACCACCACCCTTGGAATTCTATCATGATAAGAATTCCAAACCGTTGTGTTATATTGTAAATGAAATGGAGATTCTAATATTTATTCCATTAAGATTATTTGACTCCATAATGCAATGCATTATTACTTACATGGGTGCATGACATCTATTATAAATAAGTAAATATTGATATATTCCTAGTCACATTACTGTGAATAGATTCCTTAAGACATCTTTAAAATTTTTTAGTGTATTTATGTGCATGAGTGTTTTAACTGCATGTATATATGTTGTATACCATTTGTATGTCTTGTGCCTGAGCAGAACTGAAGAAGGCATTGATTTCCCTGGAAAAGGAGTTATGGATAGGTGTGAGCTATCATGTGGGTGCTGGGAACTGAACCTGGATCCTCTGCAAGAGAAACAAGTGCTCTCCAACCCCACCCTTAAGATACCTTAATCATGCCCTTCCAGTATGAACCTGCCCCTGGAACAGACCTTGGGTGCTGGCTTTGCACCCACTCTTACAACACCGAGAACGAACCTTACTCCCAGGTGCTCTGAAATGCCCAGGATCACAGGTGAGGCCACATCTGCCCCAACACCCAGAGTATCTGGGACCCCCAGGATCGAGGAACACATTAACCCCCCACCCAGCCAGAGGAACTGGTTCCTTCCAGTCTGACCCTGTGCCCAAAGCAGACCTGGGGCGCGCTGGCTTCATACCCAGTACTTTATGAATATTGATGCAAAAATACTCAATAAAATTCTCGCAAACTGAATCCAAGAACCCATCAAAATGATCATCCATCCTGATCAAGTAGGTTTTCTCCCAGAGATGCGCATATGGTTCAATAAACAGAAATCCATCAACGTAATCCATATATAAACAAACTCAAAGAATAAAAACACGTGATCATCTCATTAGATGCTGAGAAAGCATTTGACAAAATTCAACACCCCTTCATGGTAACAGTCTTGGAAAGATCAGGAATTCAACACCCATAGCTAAACACAGTAAAAGCAACATATAGCAAACCATTAGCCAACATCAAACTAAATGGAGAGAAACTTGAAGCAATCCCACTAAATCAGGGACTAGACAAGGCTGTGCACTCTCTCCCTACCTATTCAATATAGTACTTGAAGTTCTAGCTAAAGCAATTAGACAACAAAAGGAGGTCAAAGAACTACAAATTGGAAATAAAAAAAATCAATATATCACTATTTGCAGATGCTATGACCATATACTTAAGTGACCTCAAAAATTCCACCAGAGAACTCCTAAACATGATAAACAACTTCAGCAATCTGGTTGTATTTAAAACTAACTCAAACAAACCAGTAGCCTTCTTCTACTCAAAGGATAAAGGGACTGAGAAAGAAATTAAAGAAATGACACCCTTCACAATACTGACAAATAATATAAAATATCTTGGTTTGACTCTAAACAAGCAAGTGAAAATCTGTATGATAAGAACTTCCAGTCTCTGAAGAAAGAAATCGAAGATGTCAGAAGGAAAGATCTCCCTTGCTCATGGATTAGCAGGATTAATCTAGTAAAAATGGTCATCTTGCCTAAAGCAATCTACAGATTCAATGCAATCCCCACCAAACTTCCAACTCAATTCTTCATAGAGTTAGAAAGAACAATTGGCAAATTCATTTGGAATAACAAAAAACCCAGGATAGTGAAAACTATTTTCAACAATATTCTGGGGAAATTAACATCCCTGACATCAAGCTGTATTATAGAGCAATAGTAATAAAAACTGCATGGTATTTGTACAGAGACAGGCAGGAAGATCAATGGAATAGAATTGAAGACCCAGAAATGAACCCACACACCTATGGTTACTTGAACTTAATAAAGGAGCTAAAACTATCCAGTGGGGAAAAAGCATTTTCAACAAATGGGGATGGTTCAACTGGTGGTTAACATGTAGAAAGGTGCAAATTGATTCATTCCTATCCCCCTGTACAAAGCTCAAATCCAAGTGGATCAAGGGTCTCCACATGAAACCAGATACACTGAAACATATAGAGGAGAAAGTGGGGAGGAGCCTTGAACACATGGGCACAGGGGAAAATTTCCTGAACAAAACACCAATGGCTTATGCTCTAAGATCAAGAATCAACAAATAGGACCTCATAAAATTGCAAAGCTTCTGCAAGGCAAAGGACTCTGTCAATAGGACAAAATGGCCTCCAACAGATTGGGAATAGCTCTCCCAATAGAGGGCTCCTGTCAAGACGTTAGACTTCAGAGAATCAAATAACCCTATTAAAAAATGCAGCACAGAGCTAAATAAAGAATTTTCAACTGAGGAATATCGAATGGCTGAGAAGCACCTAAAGAAATGCTCAACATCCTTAGTCTTCAGGGAAATGCAAATCAAAACAACCCTGAGATTCCACCTCACACTGGTCTCAACAACTAAGATAAAAAACTGAGGTGACAGGAGATGCTGGTGAGGATGTGAAGAAAGAGGAATACTCCTCTATTGTTGGTGAGACTGTAAGCTTGTACAACCACTCTGGAAATCAGTCTGGTGGTTCCTCAGAAAATTGGACATAGTACTACCTGAAAAACCCAGCTCTACCACTCCTGGGCATACACCCAAAAGATTCCCCAACATATAACAAGAACACATGCTCCACTATGTTCATAGCAGTCTTATTTATAATATTCAGATGCTGGAAAGAACCCAGATGTTTTTCAACAGAGGGATGGATACAGAATATGTGGTACATTTACACAATGGAGTACTATTCAGCTATAAAAAAATGATGACTTCATGAAATTCTTAGGCAAATGGATGCAACTAGAAAATATCATCCTGAGTGTGGTAATCAAATCACAAAAGAACACACATGGTATGTACTCACTGATAAGTGGATATTAGCCCAAAAGCTCTGAATACCCAAGATAAAATTCACAGACCACATGAAGCACAACAAGAAGGAAGAACAAAGTGTGAGTGCTTTGGTCCTTCATAGAAAAGGGAAGAAAATACTCACATAGCAAATATGGAGACAAAACATAGAACAGAGACTGATGGAAAAGCTATCCAGAGACTGTTCTGCCTGAGGATTCATCCCATATATAGTTGCCAAACCCAGACACTATTGTGGATGCCAAGAAATGCTTGCTGAAAGAAGACTGATATAGATGTCTCCTGAGAGCCCCTGCCAGAGCCTGAAAAATACAGAGGTGGATGCTTGCAGCCAACCATTGGTCTGGGTGTGAGGGTCCCCAGTGGAGGAGTTAGAGGAAAGACTGAGGGAACTGAAGGGGTTTGCAACCCCATAGGAAGAAGAACAATATCAACCAACCAGACCCCCCAGATCTCCCAGAGACTAAGCCACCAACCAAGTAGTGCACATGGAGGGACCCATGGCTCCAGCTGGATACGTAGCAGAAGATGGCCTTGCCAGGCATCAATGAGAGGAGAGGTCCTTGGTCCTATGAAGGTTCAATAGATGCCCCAGTGTAGGGGACCCTAGGGCAGAGAGGCCAGAATGGGTGAGTGGGTGGGGGAACACCCTAATAGAAGCAGAGGGAGGAGGGATGGGATAGGTGGTTTCTGGGAGGGGGGAACCTGTAAAGGGAATAACATTTGAAATGTAAATGAAATGTTCAACATCCTTAGTTATCAGGGAAATGTAAATCAAAACGACCCTGAGATTCCACCTCACACCTGTCAGAATGGCAAAGATCAATAACTCAGGTGACAGCAGATGTTGGCAAGGATGTGGAGAAAATGGAACACTTCTCCATTGTTGGTGGGATTACAAGGTGGTAAAACCACTCTGGAAATCAATCTGGCAGTTCCTCAGAAAATTGGACATAGCACTACCTGAGGACCTAGCTATACCATTCCTGGGCATATACCCAAAACATGCTCCAACATATAATAAGGACTCATGCTCCACTATGTTCATAGCAGCCGTATTTATAATAGCCAGTAGCTGGAAAGAACTCAGATGTCTCTCAACAGAGTAATGGAAACAGAAAATGTGGTACATTTACACAATGGGGTACTACTCAGCTATTAAAAACAATGACTTCATGAAATTCTTGGGTAAATGGATGGATCTTGAAAATATCATCCTGAGTGAGGTAACACAGTCACAAAAGAACATACATTGTATGCACTCACTGATAAGTGGATATTAGCACAAAAGCTCCGAATACCCAAGGTACAATTCACACACCACATGAAGCTAAAAAGGAAGACCAAAATGTGGATGCTTCAGTCCTTTTTAGAAGGGGGAACAAAATTCTCATCAGAGGAAATACAAAGACAAATTTTGGAGCTGAGACTAAAGGAAAGGCCATCCAAAGACTGCCCCACCTGAAGAACTATCCCCTATACAGACACCAAACCCAGACACTATTATGCATTGCCAATATGTGAATGATGGCAGGAGCCTGATATAGCTGTCTCCTAAGAGTCTCTGCCAGAGCCTGACAAATACAGAGAAGGATGCTCACAGCTAACCATTGGACTGAGGCTGGGGTCCCCAATGGAAGAATTAGAGAAAGGAGTAAAGGAGCTGAAGGGGTTTGCAACCCCATAGAAAGAACAACAATATCAACCAACCGGACCTCCCCCAGAGCTCCCAGGGACTAAACCACCAACCAAAGAGTATACACGGAGGGTCCCATGGCTCCAGCTGCATATGTAGCCGAAGGTGGCATTGTCTGGAATCAATGGGAAGAGAGGCCCTTGGTCCTGTGAAGGCTCAACATGGGGAGGTGGGAGTGGGTGGGCAGGTGGGGAAGCACCCATTTTAGAAGCAGGGGTAGGGGGGAATGGTATAGGGGTTTTCTGGAGGGGAGACAGAGAAAGTGAATAACATTTGAAATGTAAATAAATAAAATATCCAATAAAAAAGATACATTAATCATGTGTTGATTCTGTTGTATCTAGGTATTTAACTACCAAACGGCCAGTTTGTCAGATAATACTAATAATTATTGAGTTCTTACAATATGCCAGCATAGTACTGAATTCTTTACATGTAGCATGTATAGCAACACTCTAACAAAGGTATTGATATTCACCCTTCTTTTATGGTAGAAGAGGTAGAGACTAAGATAAGTTAAATTTTCCAAGGGTTTCCAGTCCTTGTGGAGTTCCAGTAACTTAAATTCAGAGTTTCTTCTGTGTCTGGCTTAGCTCACTTTTCAGTACTTGATTATCCACTCAAATCCATTCTCAAATGCCTGTGACCTGGGTCTGTTTTCTCTCTCAAAGCCAATGAATGACCAGTTTACAGTTCTGTCCATAGCATTTAAAAGAGAGTAGGGCAAGTGATTTTTAAAAAGGTTTATTTGGTTAGTCAGAATCTGATTTCTGTTCAGGAACATTTTAACATAATAGTAATTTAAAGATGTAAATTAGTGATTTTCCCAAAGCAGACAGTACAAGGAAAACATAAATTATGTTTCTTAGCAGTATCTGAGTAATACATATGCATAGTATGAATTCTTAGTGATATTTTAAAATGCAAATGGAAATGCTATCACTTATATTATTGTTTGATTAAAATTGCTAAAATTAGTGATGCATCATATTATACCAAATACAAAGAAAAAGAGAAAGTTTCAAAAGGCAAATTATATATGAATATGTGATGGTTTGAATAAGAAATGCCCCTATTGGCCCATGTGTTTGAGCACTTGGTCAACATTGGTGGCACTTTGGTGAAGGTCATAAAACCATTAGGAGGTGGGGGTTCTTGCTGGAAGAAATATTTCACTGAGGGTAGGCTTTGAAGTTTTATAGTCTGTTCCCACTTCCTGTTTGATCTCTGTTTCTTGAGTGGGTACAATGTGACTAGCCCACTTCATAGTCCTACTTCCATGTGAAGCACCCAGAGGCCAGTAAGGCCAGTAGAGGACATGAATATCAAGTTACTGCCTACTTGGTATCCAATGTTTATAGTATACTTTTAATGGTGTGATTCATATGTGTACATGACTTCTTGAGCAGCTTTATATATTTGCTCTCTTTGGATACTCTCTCATACACATACACACACACACACACACACACACACACAAACATACACATATAAACACACACACATTCACACATAGGCACACACAGTCACATACACATACTCATAGAAGAAGGGTGTCCCAGTGTGTGTTTCTCAAGGATGTAAGATACAAATTAGCCATACTTGCGTGCTCCAAAAAACTAATGTGATTAAACAAATATAAAATTAGTATTTATGAAAGAAAGTTATGAGGAATGTCAATGAAACTATCATTTGTCCTGTAGGATTACATATTGAAAGGAAAAGATCTCAAATCCTGACAATAGTTCTCTTTGAAGATTAGATAACATTAAAATTCCTAAGAAAACAAAACACTATGAGTGGAGAATTGGGATTTCCACAGCTAGAAATAGTTAAATATTTAAATTTTATTTATGCATCGTTGAAACTGATTTTTTAAAATTAAAGTCTAGCTCATTGTATTTGAATTGTTTGTTTTCTTAACCTTTAGGTCTTTTAGTTATTTGTTTATTCATGACACTAATCTTTTGTTAGATGAATAGCAATCAATAATTTTCTTTCATTCTGTAGTCTGACTCTTTGCTTCACAACACCCTTTGCCACAAAGAAGGTTTTTAGTTTCTTGAGATCCCATTTGTTCATTGTCTTATTTCTTGTGCTACCAGTCCACACCTCTACAACCTCACCCTGCTGGCCTATTTTCTATTTCAGCATCTTTGTGAAAAATCGGGTAACAGTAGCTGTATGGATTTATATTTGAGTCCTCTGTTCTAGTCCATTAATCTATATACATTTTTGTTGTTACTGTTGTTGTCATTATTGTTGTTGTTGCTACAGCTCTTTATGCCAGTACCATGCTGTTTTTCTTATTAGAGCTCTAAAGTATAGCTTGAAATCAGGTATGCTCTCATGGAAGTCTTTTGGATCAGGGTTGTTTAGGCAATCCTTTGTCTCCTGTGCCTCCATATAAGTTTCTGAATTTTTTCTATGTCTGTTAATTTTTCCTTATCTGGAATTTTTATTAGAATTACATTGAATCTGTAGATTGGTTTGGGTGAGATGATCATTTTCACAATATTGATTCACAAACTGATATCATTTGAATCAATGAGCATTGGAGATTTTCCATTTTTTTCATGTCTTCCTCAATTTCTCTCTTAAATGTCTTGAAATTTTCTTTGTAAAGGTCTTTCATCTCCTTGGTTAGGTTCATTCACAGATATGTTTTTGTGGCTTTTGTGAATGGAATTATTTCCCTCATTTCTTTTTCAATCTCTTCGTCACTGTTGCATAGGAAGGCTATAGAACTGAAATGGAACAGAAAATTCTACAAAGAAGAAATGTATTAGAAACACACAGAAAGAGACAGATAACCCACAAAAATAAAAAAAATAAACTAAAAAATACAACATGTAAGCAATATACTAGTAAGGATTAAAAAAAGAAAAGAAAATGCCCAGACAAATCATCACACAGACACACACACACACCAAAAACCTCCAAAAATATACTAATTTTCCACTGTTTTATTGTTGTTCTATTCTCGTTTGTTTCTTTGTTTTTATTTGCCTGCTTGTTTTCTAAAGAGAGAGAAAAAAAGAAGTCTTGGAGTTGAATGAATAGGAAGGCAGAGAGGAGCTAGAAGGAAATGAGGGAAAAGAAACTAAGATCAGAATATTTTATATGAAAATTCCTACTTTCTTTTAGAAATTTTCCTTTTTATTTTTTTCTTTTCTCATATATTACATACTGTCTCCAGTTTCCTCTCTCTCCCCTTCCCCCACTATCTCCTCTCCACCTTTCCCTGAGATCCACCCCACCTCCCCTCAGAGAAGAACAAGCCACCCAGGGACATCAACCAAATGCAGCAAAGCAAGCTACAATAAGACAAGGCACATAACATCACATCAAGGCTGCTCATGGCAACCCAGTAGGAGGAAAGGGTCCCAAAGGCAGGGAAAGAATCATAGACAACCCCTGCTCCTGCTGTCAGGAATCCCACAAGAACACCAAGCCATATAGCCACAATATTTATGCAGAGGACCTAGGTCAGACCCATACAGGCTCCCTGATTTCTGAGAACCCACTTGAGTCCTGGTCAGTTGATTCTGTGGACTGTGTTCTTGTGGTGTTCTCAATACCTCTGGTTCCTCTAATTGTTTCTCCCCCTCATCCATGCAACTTCTCAAGCTCTGCCTAATATTGGGCTATAGGAATCTCCATCTTTTCCTATCAGCTGCTAGATGAAGTCTCTCTGATGACAATTATGCTTGGCTCAGGTTCCAGCACATCATGCAGACATGACAAACTGTAGGCTAGAGGTTTTGTGGTTGGGATGCTGTTCTAATCCCTCCACTGGAAGTCTTCTCTGGTTACCATATATGGCCAATTTAGGCTCTACTTCCCCCATTGCTAGGAGTCTTAATGTCACCCTCATAGATTCAATGGACTTTATATTACACGAAGTCTCTACCTCTCTCCCAAAATGCCCCTCAGTTCCACTCATCTCTCACAGTAGTCTCTCCCTCCATCCCCCTCTACCTGATCCCTCCTGTTGCCATCCCCACTTGCCCCCAGTCCACCCACAAAATCTGTTCTATTTTACCATCCTAGGAAGATTAATGTTTTCCTACCGTGAGCCCTCCTAGTTACTCAGCCTCTCTGGTTCTGTGGACTGTAACATGATTATTCTTTAATTTACAGGTAATATTCACTTATAAGTGAGTACACACCATGCTTGTGTTTCTGGGTTTGGGTTACATGTCTCAGAATAATTTTTTCTAGTTCCATCAGTTTACCTGCAAATTTCATGATGTCTTGAGTTTTAAGAGCCAACTAGTATTCCATTGTGTAGATGCACTTATTACATTTTCTTTAACCATTCTTTAGTTGAGGGACATCTATTTTTTGTTTGTTTTTGGTTTTTTTCAGTTTCTGGCTATTATGAACAAAGCTGCTATGAACATAATTGAACAAGTGTCTTTGTGGTATGGTGGAGAATCCTTTGGGTACATATTGAAGAGTGGTCTAGCTGGGTCTTGAGGTAGATTAATTCCCAATTTTCTGAGAAACCCTCATATTGTTTTCAAAAGTGATTGTACAAGTTTGCACTCTTACCAGCATGAGCTGTCACTTGTATCTTTGATCTTAGCCATTTCTGACAGGTATAAGATGGAATCTCAAAGTTGTCATGATTTGCATTTCCCTGATATTAAGAATACTGAACATTTCTTTAAATGCTTCTCAGTCATTTGAGATTTCTCTATTGAGAATTTTCTGTTTAGATCTGTACTGTATTTAGTAATTAGATTATTTAGTTTGTTGATTTCAAGTTTCTTGAGTTCTTAATGTATTTTGGATCTTAGCCCTCTGTCAGATATGGAGTGGGTGAAAAACATTTCAGAATCTGTAGGTTGTCATTTTGTCCTATTGTCAGTGCCCTTTGCCTTACAGAAGCTTTTCAGTTTCATGAGGTCCCATTTATTAATTGTTGACCTTTATTAAGTTGGTGGTGTTCTGTTTGAAAAGCTGTATCCTGCACCAATGCATTCAAGGCTATTCCCCACTTTCTTTTCTAACAGATTCAGTGTTTCTGGTTTTATGTTGATGTATTTGACCCACATGGATTTGAGTTTTGTGCAGGATGATAGATGTGGTTCTATTTGCATCTTCTAAATACAGATATCCAGTTAGAACAGCAGCATTTATTGAAAATACTTTTTTATCCATTGCATATTTCTGACTTCTTTATTTTAAAAAATCAGGTATCCAAGAGTATGTGGATTTATGTCTAGATCTTCGATTTGATTCCATTATCAGCCTGTCTGCTTTTATGCCAGTACCATGCGATATGTGTGTGTGTGTGTGTGTGTATATATATATATATATATATATATATATATATATATATATATATATATCTGTAGTACGGATGGCAACACCTCTGGATGTTCTTTTATTGTATAGGATTATTTTATCTAACTTGGGCTTTTTGCTTTTCCATATGGAGTTGAGCATTATTCTTTTAAGAGCTGTAAAGTATTGTGTTGGAATTTTGATAGGGACTGTGTTGAATCTACAGATTTCTTTTGTTAAGATGATTATTTTTATTATGTTGACCCTACCAATCCATGAACATGGGAGATCTTCCCATCTTCTGATATCTTCTTTAATTTCCTTCCTTAAAGACTTAAAGTTTTTGTTATAGAGGTCTTTCACTTGCTTGGTTAGAGTTACCACCAAGATATTTTGTATTTTTTGTGGCTATTGTAAAGGGTGTTGTTTCCCTGAATTCTTTCACAGCACCTTTGCCACTTGTATATTAGAGGGTTACTGATTTTTTTTTAAGTTAATCTTGTATCCAGCCATTTCCTGAAGATGTTTATCAGCTGTAAGAATTCCCTGGAAGAATTTTTGGGATTGCATATGTAAACTATCATATCATCTGTAAATAGTGATGTAAAAAGTTTGACCTCTTTCTTTCCAATTTGTATCCCTTTGATCTCCTTTGGTTGTCTCATTGCTTTAGCTAGAACTTCAAGAACTATATTGAATGCCTTGTCTTTTTCCTGAATTTAGTGGAGTTTCTATGAGTTTCTCTCCATTTAACTTGATGTTGGCTATAGGTTTGCTGCATATTGTCTTTATTGTGTTTAGGTATGAACATTGTATCCATGATCTCTGCATGATTTTTATCAAGAAGGGGTGCTGGATTTTTGTCAAAGGCTTTTTCACCATCTAATGAGATGAAAAATTCTGTTTTCAATTTTAAAAAGAAATACAAAGAGATAGAAAACATTTTTGAGAGTTCTCAACTTCCTTTACCTTCACAGATCTACAAACTAAAACTACTGTTTGTTTTACCCCAGTCAGAGTGGCCATCATCAGAAATATAAAGTATAATAAATGTTGGCATGGATATAGCAATAGCAAATGTAAGCATTGTTGGTGGGAATGTATTACAACCACTTTGGAAATAAGTCTGGAGGCTTCTCAGAAAATATGAAATAGAGTCACCATATGGACAAGGTATAGCACTCTTGGGTATATATCCAAAAGCCTCAGTATTCTACTACAGAGACTGTTCCATGCTGTGGTTGTACACACCTATAATCTCAGCCCTTAGGAAACAAGGGGAGGAAGATTGAACATTTTGTGCTAGTGTGAGTTACATAGTGTGACCCTATATTAGGAAAACAAAAACAAAAAGGCCTCCAAAGTTGAAAAATGGGATGATTTAAACAATTCAATGTCAGTATCCTAAACCACATGTTAAAGATAGATGAGGAGACATCAACGAACTGGAAAGAAGGTCTGAGGGAATCACTGAAAATGCAGCACAAAGGTGGAAAATTCAAGCAAGAAGTCAAGAAACATGAACCATATGGCAACCAGAGATTTTAGAACTGTATAAGATGGATATTATTTTTGTCAGAATTTAAAATGTGTGAAATTCACTAAACCTTTAGCCACCACGAACAAAAGAAATTCATGTTGGCTGGTGATATTATAGCACCAATAAGGGGTTACAGTGAAATAATATATTCATAGTTTAAAGGGTGAAATAACAATCCAGCGAAGCTATATACAGCTAAACTATCATCCTACAGGGAGTATAAAATAACAAAATTTATAGGCATATAAATCCTGAATCTATTACTCACAGACTAACAGAATTACTAAATGATTTGTAGGGGTTAGAAAGTGTTAAATGAAAAACAAAACAAAACACTGTAAACATATAACTGCCTAAATACTACAATAAATCTATATTTCTAGTAGTTTATAAGACTTATAAAACATTTACCATGATCAAGACACTCTCATAGGGCTTTACCACAAACCCAGAGTCTGTTACTGATATAAGTTTACTTTGTAGATGAGAGAACTAAGATTTGGAAAATTCAATGCTTTCTACCAGCCCTAGTGGGAGAATGTGGTACATTTACATACATGCAGTTGAAACACTCACACACATAAGGTAAAAATAATAAACTTTTAAAAATAAAAGGAAAAAATCAACCCAAAATAATGACAATGATAACCTTATATTGTAATATATAGACAAATTATTAGCAGAATTATAAATTTGATAAATTAATAGAGTGGACTGAACTTTGCTAAGAAATAAATGGTCCAGGCTAACAAAAATTAGCAAACCTATAAAAGATTTGAATAATCCTTGTTCTCTAAATGAGCTATCATAGAATTTACGCTCTTCATGTGAACATTATAAGCTACAAAGGACAACTCATGAAGTTTCACCTTTCTCAATGCAAAATATATAGTTGTTTTTCATTAACTGTATTTAATGCCATTAGAAATATATAATGAAAATATCTTGAAAGGCAGATTTCCCAATACATTCACAAAAAAGATCAAAGATGAAAAGGAATAATAGTTTATTCAATTAAATATTTTCAAGAGCCAGCAAAATAGCTTAGGGGATAAAGTTAGTTGACATGCTAGCCTGATAATATGAGAGCTCCACAACCATAAAGATAGAAATGGAAATAGAAAACTGATTGCTATAAATTGTTCACTAACTTTAACAATCATGCCATAGCAAGCACATCTGCACAGAAACACCATGTACATGCACACAACAATAATAAATGCAAATTTCAAATATTATGCATTTTAATAAGCAACAATGAAAGAACTATATATTAAAAACTGCACAATATAGTCAAAGAAGTATATTTAAAGGAAAATTTAAATATATATATTCAAGATATATTCAAACATAAAATATTGAAATTCAGTAATATAAATCTTCAAGGAATAAGATAAATAAAATTAATGAAAACCAATCAACAAGAATGTAAAGATCACAATGTAAAAATGAAATATTCTAAAAATAATCCAAGAGAATGGCTCTCTGATAAAATAAGGATGCTAGAACAAAAACAGGTAAAATTATTACCACTACTACAGAAATGCAAACATAATAAAATAATATTACTAACATTATAGGATGATAAATCTGAAATGTAGATAAAATGAATAATTTTCTTAACTGTCCCTTGACTTGATTTACAATACATATATTGGCACAAAGGCTACAGGGAAATTTAATTAGTAGTAAAAAAAAAATTAGCAAGTGGTCAAAAACTATTTTTTAAATCTCCTAAAATAAAAAATTGCATATCATAGATAAGTTTCCAATAAACTGAGAAAATAGAAAAAGGAAGCAAATTCATCAATTTCGTTATGGTCTTAAAAATTTTTGACCATAAACTAAAGGGGAAAATGTAAAGGTTAAAAACAGAAAGCAAAATTATATGGGAGTTAAACTTGGAGACATAAATGCACAAGTTTTAAATGTAATATTCAAAAGCTAAATCAACTGAGTGGTTTTGAAAAAGCCTTAGGACTTAACTGGATTCATTCCAGAAACTAATGAAAAAACAAGCAAACAATCCTACTCCTTAAATGCAGAGAAGTTATTCAATTAAAATCTCTGTGAATGTGTGATCTAAACATTATCACAGTAGAATTTCTTTAACCTAGTAAGAGTTATTTATAAAAATATGCAACAAACATCATGCTTTTTAATTAAATGTTAGAGAAGTCAAAAGTTACAAAGAAAGCTAATTATTTTTTTTTCATTTATTCCCTATTAATTAGCACTCTAAGCTGATGAAGATAAAGAAAAGTTTCAGAACAGAAGAACTGTAAGTAAGTAAAGAAAAATTATTTTCACTCTCAGGTAAGATTACAGACTAGAAGCTATCTCTGGGTGACCCAGTGGAGTACAAGAGTTAACATTAAATAACAATAACAACGAAAGCAGCAGCAGCAACAACAACAACAGCAGTGCACTGTCTAGTTTTGTGTGTCAACTTGACACAAGCTGGAGTTATCACAGAAAAAGGAGTTTCCGTTGAGAAAATGTCTCCATGAGATCCAGTGGTAAGGCATTTTCTCAATTAGTGATCAAGGGGGGGGGGAGGACCCCTTGTGGGTGGTGCCATCCCTGGGCTGGTAATCTTGGGTTTTATAAGAAAGCCAGCTGATCAAGCCAGGAGAAGCAAGCAAGCCAGCAAGGAAACATCCCTCCATGGCCTCTGCATCAGCTCCTGCTTCTTAACCTGTTTGAGTTCCAGTCCTGACTTCCTTTAGTGATGACAAGCAACATGGAAGTGTAAGCTCAATAAACTCTATGCTCCCCAACTTGCATCTTGGTCATGATGTTTGTGCAGGAATAGAAACCCTGACTAAGACAAGCAGCAATAACAAAGTATTCCTGCGAGGAAAAAGACTAAAGAAAAAGAAATATGCCTTAATCATATCCTCTCTGTGAAAGAAGAGCCAGGCACAACTGGCAATAAGCAAAAAATAAATAGATCAGGTCCAAGTAGGGTCAGCAGTGGCTTCCAGGGACATGAACACTGGAGTAAGAACAAAATGCAGAGATGCAACCAGGCCACATACCCACTGTGAGGAGACAGATCCCTACTGTAGCATAGGCTGTGGTTACCGTCACTGGCAGTAATGCAGGAGAAGCCAAGATTCTCCATTAGTGCCCTGGAGAGAATACCCTGAGAAAGAAGCATCTCTACCATTGCTGGGGCAAGCAATGGCACAGGAACCCTGGAAGTGGGCTAATGAACTTGCTCCAGCATTACTGATGAGACCACCTAGTGAGCAATGTAAACATGAGCGATTGTGTGTACCCATATCCCCTTTGTTACAGAGAATCCCATGTGGAAAGACAGCGGGGGACTATGTTATAAATGCCAAGCTAAGGGTCTCAGAGTTGGGGATTCCACAGTAAGTAGAACCTGACACAGAAACCCTTCTGAGCATGAAGGACATAGTAGCTTAACTTGTTAGAATTAGTGAGATAAGCCGAATTTTTCCTTATTCCCTTATCATTTTATGACCTTTTTAATATCTTTAGATTTACAAAAGTATAAACTATATTTTCTTTTCAATTAGTACTCTAGTGCCACTGTTTCTTAACTTTATCAGGGATATAAGTGATGTGAGCAAATATGTTGTTAAGAAGTTAACACCAAAACTGCTCTCAGACCATTATGTCTGTTACTTTAGTCAGCCTCTGCCACAAAAAGTAGTCAGAAATGTAAACACAAGTGAAGAAAACACTCCAGGAATATACATTTAAAGCAAAAACAAAAACAAACAAAAAAACAAAACAAAACAAAAAACAACAAGAAGAAGAAGAAGAACAACAACAACAACAAAAAAAACACAAAGCAGAAAATGGAAGAAAAACATCCTAAAGAACACATTCATTGAGGAGCCTTCCAGTTTCCATCTGTGTCTGGCAACCTCTGCCTGGGCAACCAGGGCTCCATAGCCAAATAGTGCCTGGAGAAAGCTAGACTCCCAGGAATGTGGACAAGCCTATATGCTCAGAAGGACCCACCTGGAATCCCCAGGTCACAGGGACTGAGGAGTGGTCCTCTGGTTTCTTTTGGCAGTCAGGGAGCTGATCCTGTGACACAGGGCTTCATACTCAAACAATGCCAGGAGAGAGCAGGTATCCCAGGAGTGCCAAAACACCTTCGAACACAGGCAAAAACAACACTTCTATTCAAATTCACTGGATCAAGAGGGACTCTTACAGAGCCATCAGAACACAAGGACCAAGGAACAGCTGGGGACAAGATCCTTCTGGTTTCTGTCTGCACCCAAGAGCTGACCCTGTACCACAGCTGTCCAAACCCAAATTCCTCTCAGAAAGAACCAGTCTTCAAGGAGTATTGACACAGATGCTTGCAGGAGGGACAAGCCACAGTCAGAGAGAGTAAGACCTGCTAACACCACAGATAACCAGATGGCGAAAGGCAATAACATAAGGAACAGAAGCCAAGGCTACTTGGCATCATCAGAACCCAGTTCTCCCACCACATCTAGCCCTGGATACTCCAACATACCAGAAAAGCAAGACTCAGATTTGAAATCACATCTCATGATGATGATAGAAGACATTAAGAAGGAAATGAATAACTCCCTTAAAGAAATACAGGTAAACAACTAGAAGCCCTTAAAGAGGAAACACCTGCTCTACACAGTGAGTTCCAGGACAGCAAGGGCTACACAGAGAAACCCTGTCTTGAAAAACCAAAAAAAAAAAAGTCCCTTAAACAATTACAGGAAAATGCAATCAAACAGGCAGAATTACAGGAAAACACAATCAAACAGCTAAAGGAAATGAACAAAACCATCCAGGAACTAAAAATAAAAGTAGAAAAAATGAGGAAATCACAAAGGGAGACAACCCTGGAGTTAGAAAACCTAGGAAAGAGATCAGGAGTCATAGATGCAAACATCACCAACAGAATACAAGAGATAGAATAGAGAATCTCAGGTTCAGAAGATACCATAGAAAACATTGGCAAAAGAGTCAAAGAAAATGCAAAATGCAAAAGCTCCTAACCCCAAACACCCAGGATAACCAGGATACAATGAGAAGACAGAACCTGAGGATAATAGGTATAGAAGAGAGTGAACATTCCCAACTTAAAGGACCACTAAATATCTTCAACAAAATTATAGAAGAAAACTTCCCTAACCTAAAGAAAGAGATGAACATGAACATACAAGAAGCCTACCTAACTCCAAATAGATTGGACCAGAAAAGAAATTCCTTCCATCACATTATACTCAAAATACCAAATACACAAACAAGGAAAGAATATTAAAAGCAGTAAGGGCAAAAAGGTCAAGTAACATATAAAGGCAGACCTATCAGAATTCTCACCAGACTTCTCACCAGAGACTATGAAAGCTAGAAGATCCTGGGCAGATCTCATACAGACTGTAAGAGAACACAAATGCCAGCCCAGGTTGCTATACCCAGCAAAACTCTCAATAATCATAGATGGTGAAACCAAAATATTCTATGACAAATCCAAATTTGTACAGTATGTTTCCACAAACCCAGCCCTACAAACAATAATGGATGGAAAATGCCAACTCAAGGAGAGAAACTACACCCAAGAAAAAGCAAGAAAGGAATCTTTCAACAAACTCAAAAGAAGATAGCCATATAAAAATAACATCATGATAATAATAACATCATCATTCTTCTTCTTCTTTCATTTTCTTAGACTGAGTCTTACTGTGTAAGTGTGGCTGGCCTGAAAATCACTATGTAGATCAGACTAGCCTTGAATTCACAGCAATCTATCTGCCTTTGCCTCTGCCTCCTGATTCATAAGATCAAAGCACTTTATCACTAGGCTCAGCTGTACAATAGCTTGTTAATAATTAAAAATGAGAGTCCTGAGCTTGTGGATTTTAAAGAGCATCGTTAACATAGTAAATATTTTTTAAAATATGTAAAATATATTTGACCTTTGAATTCCTTGAACATTATTCATTATTCATACCATGTCTTTTCCTGTGAGCTTTGTACACAAGTCTACCCATATCAACTTCCCTGTAGACCAGCAACACGGTTGCTCTGACTGTACAATGAATCATTCCTAGATTTGATCCTACATGGCCACAATAAATAAATAAATAAATTAAAAAAAAAATAACATCGAAAATAACAGGAAACAACAGTCACTATTCCTTAATATCTCTTAACATCAATGGACTCAATTCCCCAATAAAAAGACATAGACTAACAAACTGGATCCATAAACAGGATCCAGCATTTTGCTGCATCCAGGAAACGCACCTCTGTGTTAAAGACAAACACTACCTCAGAGTAAAGGGCTGGAAAACAATTTTCCAGGCAAATGGTCCCAAGAAACGGGCTGGAGTAGTCATTCTAATATCGGATAAAATCAACTTTCACCCAAAAGTCATCAAAAAAGATAAGGAAGGACACTTCATAATAATCAAATGATAAATTACCAAGAAGAACTCTCAATTCTGAACATCTAATCTTCAAATGCAAGGGCACCTACATTCATAAAAAAAACTTTACTAAAGCTCAAAGCACACATTTCACCTCACACAATAATAGTGGGAGACTTCAACACCCCACGCTCATCAATGGACAGATCTTGGAAACACAACCTAAACAGACACACATTGAAACTAACAGATGTTATTGTCCAAATGGATTTAACAGATATCTATAGAACATTTCATCTTAAAACAAAAGAATACGCCTTCTTCTCAGCACCTCATGGTACCTTCTCCAAAATTGACCATAAAATTGGTCACAAAACAAACTTCCACAGATATAAGATTATTGAAATAATCCCATGCCTCCTGTCAGATCACTAAGGATTAAGGCTGGTCTTCAATGGTAACAACAACAGAAAGCCCCCACACACATGGAAGCTGAACAATGCCCTACTCAGTGATAATTTGGTCAAGGAAGAAATAAAGAAAGAAATTAAAGACTTCCTAGAATTTAATGAAAATGAAGGTACAACATACCCAAATCTATGGGACACAATGAAAGCAATGTTAAGAGGAAAACTCATAGCTCTGAGTGCCTCCAAAAAGAAACTAGAGAGAGCATACACTAGCAGCTTAACAGCACACCTGAAAGCTTTAGAACAAAAAGAACCAAATCCAAGAGGAGTAGAAGGCAGGAAATAATCAAATTAAGGGCTGAAATCAACCAAGTAGAAACAAAAAGAACTATACAAAGTATCAACAAAACCAGGAGCTGGTTCTTTGAGAAAATCAACAGGAGAGAAAAACAGCCAGACTAACCAGAGGGCACAGAGACAGTATCCAAGTTAAAAAAAAATTAAAGAAAAGGGAGATATAACAACAGATTCTGAGGAAATTCAAAAAAATCATCAGATCCTACTACAAAAGCCTATACTCAACAAAATTGGAAAATTGGAAAATCTGGATAAAACGTACAATTTTCTAGACAGATGCAAAATACCAAAGTTAAGTCAGGATCAGGTAAACCATCTAAACAGTCTCATAACCCCTAAAGAAATAGAAGCAGTCATTACAAGTCTTCCAACCAACCAAACAAACAAACAAAAAAAACCAAAACAAACAAAGAAACAAAAAACCCGGGACCAGATTGGTTCAGTCCAGAATTTTATTAGACCTTCAAAGAAGACCTAATACCAATACTCTTCAAACTATTCCACAAAATAGAAACAGAAGGAACACTACCCAACTCATTCTGTGAGGCTACAGTTACACTGATTCCAAAACCTCACAAAGACCCAACAATGAAAGAAAACTTCAGACCAATTTCCCTATGAATATTGATGCAAAAATATTCAATAAAATTCCCACAAACCAAATCCAAGAACACATCAAGAGGATCATTCACCATGATCAAGTAGGCTTCATCCCAGGGATGCAGGGATGGTTCAATACACAGAAATCCACCAATGTAATCCACTCCATAAACAAACTCAAAGAAAAAAACCACATGGTCATTTTGTTAGATGCTGAAAGAGCATTTGACAAAATTCAACATCTCTTCATGATAAAAGTCTTGGAAAGATCAGGAATTCAAGGCCCATACCTAAACATAGTAAAAGCAATATACAGCAAACCAGTGGACAACATCAAACTAAATGGAGAGAATCTCGAAGCAATCCCACTAAAATCAGGGACTAGACAAGGCTTCCCTCTCTCTCCCTATCTATTCAATATAGTACTTGATTTCTAGCTAGAGCAATTAGACAACAAAAGGAGGTCAAAGGGATACAAATTGGAAAGGAAGAAATCAAAATATCACTATTTGCAGATGACATGATCGTATACTTAAGTGACCTGAAAAACTCCACCAGAGATCTGCTACAGCTGATAAACAACTTCAGCAAAGTGGCCGAAATTAACTCAACTCAATCAGTAGCCTTCCTATACACAAACATGTAGACCATCAGTTGAACCAGCACTATTTGTTGAAAATGCTGTCGTTTTTCCACTGGATGGTCATAGCTCCTTTGTCAAAGATCAAGTGAATGTAAGTGTTCTGGTTCATTTCTGAGTCTTCAATTCTATTCCATTGATCTACCTGCCTGTCACTGTACCAATACCATGCAGTTCTTATCACTACTGCACTGTTTGCGGTCATGGATGCTGATTCCCCCAGAAGTTCTTTTATTGTTGAGAATAGTTTTTGCTATCCTGGGTGTTTTGTTATTCCAACATGAATTTGAGAATTGCTCTTTCTAAGTCTATTAAGAATTGAGTTGGAATTTTGATGGGGATTGCATTGAATCTGTAGATTGCTTTCGGCAGGATGGCCATTTTAACTATATTAATCCTGCCAATCCATGAGCATGGGAGATCTTTCCATCGTCTGAGGTCTTTTTCGATTTCTTACTTCAGAGACTTGAAGTTCTTGTCATACAGATCTTTCACTTATTTGGTTAGAGTCACACCAAGATACTTAATATTGTTTGTGACAATTGTGAAGGGTGTCATTTCCCTACTTTCTTTCTCAGCCTGTTTATCCTTCTAGTATAGGAAGGCTACTGATTAATACTAATACAGTCATGTGTGTGTGTGTGTGTGTGTGTGTGTGTGTGTGTGTGTGTATCATAACCAAAACTCCTAAGAACTGTGGGTTATTTTGAAGAAACCAAACTGTAAATGTACCTTTTCTTTCCTCAGATAAACAGATGAGATGAGAGCTGTCTAAAGCTGTTTGAATAAGTGGCTTAGGCTGAGCCCAGAGCATTTCTTTCTCTTTTCTAACTATCCCTAGCCTTAGGCCTGGAAGTTTCTAGCCTCTGTGCAATCTAATCATCCCAAGCTAATTGATTCAATCTGGCTTGTCTCGGTTTCTGACTGAACTGTTTCAATAGGCCTCAGACTAATTTTGGCAATATGTTCTAATCTTCTGGCTCCTTCTCATTATCTAGCTTGCTCTGATGTCAGCAGTGTGTTAGCTTGTTCTCTCAGCAACCTGTGTATAAAACTATCCCAGTAATACTGTCATACATACACTTCTCATACAGCTGCTTCCTTCTGCAAACTAACCTTACCTTCATTGTTAGGGATTAAAGGTATGTAGTAAGGGTGTGTCTGTGTTCTAGCCAGATCATACTGTAATCGAGGATGTTTCTGTATTCCAGCTTGTTTGTATAGACCTATACTTAAGAGACCACAAAAACTCCAGTAAAAGAATTCAAATCAAGTTGGTGTGCATGGTGGTACATGCACATAACTCCATCATTTGGCAAAGTAGAGACAGGAGGATCAATAGATCAAGTTTATCCTCATGAACATAGTAAATTCTAGACTGGTATAAAATACATGAGACCCTCCTTAAATACACACACACAACCACCATAACCAAAACCCCTACTCCTGTGATAAATACATTCAGCAAAGCGATAGCACATTAAAAGGACCCAGCTATACCACTCCTGAGCATATTCCCAGAAGATGCTCCAACATGTAATGAGGACACTTGCTCCACTATGTTCATAGCAGCCATATTTCTAATAGCCAGAAGCTGGAAACAACCCAGATGTCCCTCCACAGAGGAATGGATACAGAAAATGTGGTACATTTACACAATGGAATACTACTCAGCTATTAAAAACAATGACTTCGTGAAATTCTTAAGAAAATGGATGGAACTAGAAAATATCACCCTGAGTGTGGTATCCCAGTCACAAAAGAACATACATGGTATGTACTCACTGATAAGTGGATATTAAGCAAAAAGCTCGGAATACCCATGATACAACTTACAGACCATATGAAGCCAAAGAAGAAGGAAGACCAAAGTGTGGATGCTTCAGTCCTACTTAGAAGGGGGAACAAAATAATCATAGAAGGTAGAGGGTAGGGGAAACTTGGGAAGAAGAGAGGAAGGGTAGAGGGAAAAGGGGGGCAGAATCAGGTATGTGAGGAGACAGGGGATATGTACAGAGGGTCAGGAAATTGAACAGAGGTGTATAGCAATGTGGGATGGGGCACTGGGGATAGCCACCAGAACATCCCATATGCCAGGAAAGCAAGAGGCTCCCAGGACCCAATGGGGTTGCTATTAGACAAAATATCCAACAAAGGGGAGAGAGAACCTGTAGAAACCATATGGAGAGGTTAGGCAAGGCCCTAGGTTGCTGGATAGGGTCATCCACCCTTCTCATATTTTTAACCCAGAATTGTTCTTGTCTAAACGAAATGCAGGGACAAAGAGTGGCACAGAGACTGAAGGAAAGGCCATCCAGAGCCTGCCTTACCTGGGGATACATCCCATATGCAGACACCAAACCCAGACACTATTGCTGACGCCAAGAAGTGCTTGCTGACAGGAACCTGATATAGCTGTCCCCTGAGAGTCTCTGCCAGAGCCTGACCAATACAGATGTGGATGCTCACAGCCAACCATCGGATTGAGTGCAGGAACCTCAATAGGGGAGTTAGGGGAAAGACTGAAGGAGCTGAAGAGGTTTGCAACCCCATAGGAAGAACAACAATATCAACCAACCAGACCCCCCAGAGCTCCCAGGGACTAAACCACCAACCAAAGAGTACACAAGGAGGACGCATGACTCCAGCTGCACATGTAGCAGATGTTGGCCTTATCTGACATGAATGGGAGGGGAAGCCCTTGGTCCTATGAAGGCTCGATGCCCCAGTGTAGGGGAATACCAGGATGGTGAGGTAGGAGTAGGTGGTTGGGTGGAAAAGCACCCTCATAGAAGTGGGGAGAGGGGGAGCCTAGGGGGTTTGCAGAAAGGAAACCAGGAAGGGGATAACATTTGAAATGTAAATAAATAAAATAACCAATAATTTTAAAAAAACAAATATACAAAAATAAAAAGTCTTATAATATATCTGTAATAAAATAGTGGAGGTTTTAGGAAAATCATTCCATTTAAATTAGCTTTTATAAATACATAGGAATAGACGTGAGAAAAATTACACTAAGTGAAGTCACTCAGGCTCAGAAAGATAAATACCACATGTTCTCTTTCATATGTAGATCCTAGTTTCAAATCTTTTGTTATGTATGTTCAACCTGGAGGACAAGTAAAAGTCAGGAAAGTCAAAGTGAGCCCTTAGGGTTAGATTCCTGAAAGCAAAGAAGTATAGTAAAAATATAGGGAAAATGAACCTAGAGAGGGGGAATTCTAGGAGCACAAAAGTTCAGGCATTTAGTGGGCATGAGGAATGGCAAATAAGATATTGTCAGACAGCTTAACCAAAATGAAGGGTACATGAAAAAGCTACATGGAAATATAATATTCCAATCTATGACAAAAAATTCAATCATAGGGGACAAAAGAACACAGGTGACTTGAAAGGAGAGGAAGATATAATCAATTTTAAAGTTTTAAGTGGTGTTTGGAGATATAGGGAGGGAATAAGAAGAGGGAGGGGTATTCTAACCTAAACTAAAGATGTATCAAGAAGCCTTATGGAAATTCAGGAAATCCCCTACTATGTGTGAGTCTGTGTGTGTGTGTGTGTGTGTGTGTGTGTGTGTGTGTGTGTGTTTGAATAATTTAAAAGGGAGTTTAAACAAAACTGCTCAGCATGTTCCTACCAGTCATGGACTACTAGATGAAAATCTCAGTGTCAGGCATAGGATACTTCCCTGAGTTTTTGGTTCCCAGAGGCACCCAAACAACACAATGGTAAGAATCTACTGCTGAAGATGCTATTAAATTTGAACACAAGACATGGAGAAATCATTGTCAAACTGAGCAGGAGACACTCTATGCTGGTTAGCTTACATAGTGCCAGAAGACATTATGTAGGCTTCTGGGAGAGAAAAGACGTGAATGATCATGCCTAGCATTAAACTCTGCATGTTATTACAAACTGACCTCTGTAAAGATGTGTTTACTAGTACAATAATAGTATGACAGTTATGGGGACAGCCAACCACTTACTTATTGGATATGAGGCCAACTCCATAAGCCCATGGGTGAAGAAGCCATAGATTCTAGGGGGGACCTATTATTGCTATATTGCTAAATGCTCATGATATAAAACTTCCTTCTACATATTTATGTTTATACCCATAGATGTGTGCTGCTCCCAACTTGTGTCAGAGAAGCTTCATACTGCAGTGGTTAGTGGTTTATGCAAAGACCCATAACTGGTCAATGTTCTGAATATAAATAACTCTGAGTGCTTAGCTGTGGATGGATCTTTTTATATTGACCTCTCCCCATCCAAGGTTCAGGAAAGTTTACAAAAGGACGCAGAGTATAAGACTAAGAAGTTGGAGAGAAAAAACAGTAAAATGCTGACTTCTGGACATGAGCTAGCTCCTGCCTGTATAAGCTCATAGCAGCTATGGTTACCTGCAGAAGCTGAAACAAATGAAATTTCCAGCATGGGTTGGGGCGGGATCTCTAAGACCCCACACTTATCACAGGAGCTATTAGAAGCTGATGGCTGCTGAGGGAGGAAGAGTCACTCTCTTTTGGGAATGACGTTTACTTATGTCTCAGTGGTTGGACACACAACTACATGCATATGGACAGCACTAATTGGAGTTAGGTAGTTATTAACAAGGACATGAAGCTGAAGTTGGGAGATAGGATGAGAGTTATTAGGGTGAGTTAGCTCATAAATTCACACCTCATCCAGAGAAGCTAGAGACAGCTAAAAATTCTTTGTTGGCTGTATTGGCTGTTTTTGTGTGCCAACTTGACACAGATTAGAGTCATCAGAAAGGAAGAAGCCTCAGCTGGAAAAAACGCCTCCATGAGATCTAGCTGTAAGACATTTTCTTAATTAGTCATTGATGGGGGAGAGCCCAGCTTACTGTGGGTGGGGCTATCATGGGCTGGTGGTCCTGGGGTCTATAAGAAAGCAGGCTGAACAAGCCATAGGAAACAAGCCAGTAACCAGCACCCCTCCAGAGCCTCTGCATCAGCTCCTATCTTCAGGTTCCTTCCCTGTTTGAATTCCTCTCCTGACTTTCATGGATAATGAATGATGATCTGGAAATAAGAAAAATAAAGCCTTTCCTTCCCAACTTGCTTTTCAGTAATGCTATTTTGTAGCACCAATAGGAAACCTTAAGACAGTGGCATACCCTCCACTCAAGCTAAATAACCTTCTACCCATGTTCACACAGAAAACCCTAATTAAATGAGGTAGGTCCCTCTAAAAGACATGAAAATTAGAAAGAGACCTGGGAAGAGGGGATTTGGTAGTTCTATGAACAACTATACTTAACTATACTTACATGCACACACACACACACACACACACACACACAAACACACACACACGCATGCATGAAATTACAGAAGAATGAATATTTTATAATTTAAAGAGACAAACAGCTCACATTTTTCTCTCATGGAGATACTACGTTCTATATATATGTATATGGGATGATGCTGTAGGTCATGAAATTAGGAAGAGGACCATGAGAAAGAAGGAATAGAGATTAAGGGAGAGGGGAAGGAGGAAGGAAAAATAACAAGTGTTGGGAAGATAGCTCAGTGGGAAAGATGGTTTGCTACACAAGCATGAGGATTGAGTACAGATCCCGACTAAGCACTGACAAGTTGTGTGCTGTGGTCTATGTCTGTAATCACAGCACCAAAGAGAGATGGGGACACAAAGGTACTGGGGCTCATTATTCAGCCAGTCTAGCCAAATTCATAAGTTTCAGGTTCAATGAGAATCTGCATCAACATATAAGGTAGAGAAGTGATTGGGGGAAGATATCGACATCAACTTACCTCTAGCCTCCAAATGTGCGTGCACACACATGCACACATAGATGTGCATGCCCGCACTAGAAAATTAAAGGAAAGGGAAATTGGATGTTTATAACATGAAAGCAGAAGAAGGTTATTAGGAGAAAGGGATGAAGACTATAAAGAGCAAGGCCACAGGGAATAGGGAGGGCAGGAGGAGAGAAGGGAGGATAAGAACAAAATATATACAACAATGCCATAATGAAATTTATGCTACTTTAACTAATCAAAAAGAGGCAGGCAAGCCTTTAATCCCAGTGCTTGGGAGGTAGGTGCAGGAGTTGAAGGCTGGTATGCCTCTACATTGTGACTTGCAGGCCTGCCCAAACTATACAGTGAGACCTTGTCTTAAAAATGAAAAGAAAAAAAAAACTAAAAATGTTTCTATTGCTTTACTAATAATGGGTTACTAATAGTTGTTATCTGGCCAAGAAAATCTGAAAATTAATTGCCAAAAGTAATATCATTGCCCAACAAGATCTGAGAATCACACATACAAATAGGTGTATCCACCAGCCCAATTAAAAGTCAAAAAATATACTAATGAATAAATTACATAAAAATGCTTAGGGTTTTCCAACTGCCAAGCTCTGGGTTCAATGTGCAACCCTGAAGAAAAAGTATTGTCAAATATTGTGGATGAACTTGAAAGATGATCTAAACAAAATGGAATGCTTGTAATAATTAGACAGAAAAGATCATAGCATCTATGTTTCACTAGGTGATGTATAAATAAATACAGTATGAACCTAGCAATGCTCTAGCTTAATTTTCATGGAATTTGACCACCTAATATCAGAATTCAGAATACATTTAACTTTTCAAATGGCAGTGATTTCACCTTATTGTTATCTGATTTTCTGTCACAGTTCTCTTTGATCAGACATGTTGAATGTACTTTCCTGCCAGCTTTATTTCCCATCTACTGCCAAGATGTCTTGCTTGATGTTTTCCCATACCTCCACGCACACCTGTGGGATAGTGCTTGGCAGTATTTGTTCATATATTTTCATTCTTGGCAGCAGATGTCTTTGCATTCGATGGAAAGTGTGTTTAGTCCTGATTTCTTTTTCCATTGGTTGACTTGAAATCATTTTTAAGGAGACAGATCCAGTCATCTCTTTACTTCAGTCATTGCCAAGTTATTCTCATTCTGTAAACAAATTTTAAGGAAAATGTGCCACATTGCACATTTTCAAGTCAACATTTTGTCATCTGGGTAAATACATACAAATAATTTCCTACATAATTTAATGGAGTGGCAAAATCTCTCCTAATCATTCTCATGTAGTCCTGACACACTCCCTGCTTTGCATTGACTTTGTACCACCATCATATTCCCTCCTCAGGTTTTTTTTATTTGGTAATATATTTATTTATATCCAAATATATCTGTAAAATTAAATTAATTAAAATGTTTGTATGAATGCATGTCTCTGTGTTATGGTTTTCCTTCTAGATTAAATTACATATTGTCCACCACTGTACAATTGAAATCATTATGAGTTACATATCGTTGCTTAACTGCTGTGAGACCTGGACAAGACAGGTGGCTCAGTGGTTAAGAGCAGATACTGCTTTTATAGATGACCTGGCTTTGGTTTCCAGCAGGTGTGTGAGGGACATGATAACTATCTGTAACTCCAGGTGCTCTGATACTCTTTCCTAAATTCCAAGGGCAACTGCACCTCACATGCATTTGCCCCCACATACAGCTTGGAAAAAAACCCTAAAACTTAATTTTAAAGGACTCTTTAAAAGATAGTCCCAGATGCCAGGAAAGCAAGAGCCTCTCAGGACCCAACAGAGCTGACATTAGCTGAAATATTCAACAAAGAAGAGAGAGAACCTGTAGAAAACATATACAGAAGATAAGCACTTCCCCCAGTTGAGGGATGGGGGCACCCACCATTCTCAAATTTTTAACCCAGAATTGCTCCTGTCTAAAGGAAATAGAGGGATAAAGAGTGGAACAGAGACTGAAGGAAAGACCATTCAGAGACTGCCCCACCTGGGGATCCATCCCACCTGCAGCCACCAAACCCAGACACTATTGCTAATGCCACGAAGTGCTTGCAGTCAGGAGCCTGATACAGCAGTCTCCTGAGCGCTCAGCCACAGCCTTATCAATACAGAGGTGGATGCTCACAGCCAACCATTGGACCCCCATGGAAGAGTTAGAGAAAAGACTGAAGGAGCTGAAGGGGTTTGCAACCCATAGGAAGAGCAACAATATCAACCAACCAGACCCCCCAAAGCTCCCAGGGTCTAAGCCACCAACCAAAGAGTACACATGAAGGGACCCATGTTTCCAGCCATGGTAGCAGAAGATGGCCTTGTCTGGCTAGGAGGACAGGCCTTTGGTCCTGTGAAGGCTTGATGCCCCAGTGTATGGGAAGCTAAGGCAGTGGGGCGGGAGTGGGTGGGTGGGTGGGGAACACCCTTGTAGAGGCAGGGGGAGGAAGGTGGGATGAGGGATTTTTGGAGGGGAAATCAGGAAGGGGGATAACATTTGAAATGTAAATAAACAAAATAACCAATAAAAAATAAAAGCTATGAGACCTGAAAATAAAATATTGCAAAATAATCTCTTTTTTGCCTTCATTTGTTTATTCATTCTATGTGGAACACTGGCATTGACAAGACCCCCTTCAAGATGTGGCACATGTTACTGCTAGCTAGAGGTAAGGGGGCTGTGGCCTAAAAGAGGAATATTTATTTATGCTTGGTGAGAACATGGGGTTGCCATTAGCTGCTGGCAAACATACAACCAAGGGAAGTGCCAGATATTATGTAACAAATTAATTTCTTAATGTATTGGGTGAGAGTAGAGTTCCATTTATTATGTATTGTAAGGAAGAGCATTCCTAGAAAGAAGTTGTCTATGTAGGCTGAAGGGCTGATGAAAACTTCAATGATTATGGAAGATTGGAATGCTGCTGATAGCATAGGCACAGTTTCATCTGGGCTGTCTTTAAGCTCCCTAATGAACCATTCCTAGACCACCTCTGTAACAGATGAACAGATAAAACATCTTGGGACATATTAATAACACCTCATTTTCACCAATCGCAGGACTAAGAATGCTCTTAGATAGCATCTGAAGCCTGTAGTTGAAATTCCTCTGTCTGATATCCAGTTAATGATTTCTACCAATCAACTTTTTTAAATGTGTTGATTATTGGTTTACATCTTTGTTTTTCTGTTACTGTAAAAAACTCAAATAAACTGCTACAACGTTGGGACATGGAACCTGATGTAAAATAGCTCCATGTTCCTGGGCCATTGTCACTTAAATTAGGCTCCAGAGTAAATTCTTGTCCCTTTGAGGTAGAAGCTGTGTTTTTGCACTGACAGCATCTCAGAATGAACAGTGCTTTCAACAGAATCAACGTCACTTTTGACAGTAGGAGATAGAATATACTGTTACATTTCTTAATACATTTTAGAAAAAGGAGAACTGATATTTGGTCACATAAACAAGTACTAGAAAGAATGTGTATGTAATACTTCCAATCCCTTTCTTGAATTCCTAAGTCACATGCCAAAATACATTGAAAACATATCAGAAAGTAGGTATTTGGTGCAGTTAAAAGGGCATGTATATTCTAGAAGACATTGGGGAGGATTCCTCAAAGACCACTAGAAATTAAACTATTTTATAATCTAGCAATCCTATTACTGGAAGAGATTATTTATTGGAAGAGATAGTGGAATATATATTACATACATTTAAAAGCCATAAAATCTGTATGGTAAAGAGCCCTTGCACTCTGTGTTCCTTACAGGATTATTCACAAGACCCAAGTTATGAAATGAAGAGTGTCCATCAGTGGACGGGATGGATAAAGAAAATGGAATATTGTTCAAGTTTTAAAAGAAGGAAATCTTGTTCCTTCTGGGCATGTGGATACATCTGGTGCACATAATGTTCAGTGATAAAAAGAAGATTAATACTAGGTGATCTCGTTGATGTTTACAGTTTAAAATTTTGTCATAGAAGCAGAATGTAAAATTGTATTTACCAGGAGCCACTGTTCAACTATCTGGATGAAACTCCCCACTCTGTCACCTTTTAGTTGGAAACAAGGATCCAAAATTCCAGCTAGACAAATAGATACATTTAGGGCTTTTTGGACATTATGCTAACTAAAATCAATAAGTTGTTTATCTGAAAATTGCTGAAAGAACAGGGTTTAGGTCTTAATTATTAGAAGAAACTGAAAGGTGAAGTTAATTCAAAATAGCCAATGTCATTTGCTATGTCATGTTGTATATAACAAAGTTAAATTGATTAAATTATGTTTAATACGCTGTCAGTGGGTCATGCTATGCAGTCACAGTGAATGTGTAAGACTTGACTGTGAATATAGATACAGGGTCTATTTCCAGAAGTACATATATTCTAACGTTAAAGTTGCAATTTTACTATACTGTCATTAAGTCAAAAGTATCTAAGATGTAATTAATAAAAAGTGGAATCAAACTATTACTATTATTACTTTGGAATATACAGAGAGATTGGTGTTAGCGTTCTCTATGTTTTGTATTTATATGGTATCTCATTTAATCCATCTCACCTGCCATTTGTCAGTGATTTATAGGACCTAAGAAGGATAGCTTCCTCGAGTCTGGCAGAGTAAAAGCCCCATTCATTGTTTATTACATCTGCTCTCTTTTCTAGCATTTAATTGTGTTGACATCTTAGATTTCACTGTGGAGTTCAAAATGTACTGTTTGACCCAACCAGTAAAAATCCATAGCCCAATGTACCTCTCAGGCCTTATCAGAGAAGCATCTTCTTGCAGCTGATGAAAATGATCATGGAGACACTCAACTGGACACCATGCAGTGAATTGAGACTGTGAAGTGGTCAGCCCTAAATGGGATGCAAATACATACCTGTCCACCCAGGCTTCAGAGAACATCAAGGAAAAGGAGGCAGAAAGATAATAAGAGCCACAGGAAGTTGATGACTTCAAGGAAGCCATGTTTTACCGACACAGCAGGGTAGAAATACCCATTAACTCATAGTAATTCTGGCAGCATGTGCAAGACCTGTTCAAGCTCAAGCCAGGAAAAACTCACAACTTTCAGATAGGGATGTGGGCATGAAATTCCACCATGAGCGGAGGAGTCATCAGTATTTGATAGTTGCTGGGAAAGATGGAATTAGTCTTCTTTAGTAACATGATCCCTGGTAGGTTCACCACACTCTATCCCCAAGATCAGCAGGCCCTATCCCCAAGATCAGCTGTGCAAAACAAGCTGTACTCAGTGGGAATAAAGAAGAAAATTCAAAGTTGGGTTGAGAAGTTGGTAGGGAGTTGAGAATGGTTATGAGAGCTTGGGGGAAGGTAGTGAATATGTTCAAAATGCATTATATGAAATTCTCAAAGAATGAATAAAAATATTTTTTAAAGTCCAGGATCAGGTGTGATAAGACATACCTTTAATCCCAGCACTCAGGAAGTACATCAATCTCTGTCAGTTCCAAGCCAGGCAAGTCTACATAGTGAGTTCCAGGCTAGCCAGAGTTACAAAATGACTGAGGAAAATTTGAAAGATAGATGATGATAGAGATAGAGATAGAGAGATAAAGAGATAGAGAGATAGAGAGATAGATAATAGATCTAATGAAGAACATGCAGATAATATGAAGGCTTGTTAAATTTGAAAGACTCAGATATAAAAATATATATGTATTTTTTAGCTTCTACTACTACCCCATCATCACCCACCCCCTCATACACATACAAATGCCTTTCTAAATACTCTGTAAAAGCAACACTTGAGAATAAGGTAATAGCCAAAGTTTAGTAAGTAGGATTTTGGAATTGGTCAATGAAAAGGTTAGGGCCGAAAACTATGGAGCTTCTGGGCAGTGGCATAAACAGAAAAAGCTAAGCTTCATTCTACAATTTAGATGCACAAAGTAAACTTGAGTCAAGAAGTAGCTAGACTTGAGCATCTACAATAGCAAGACTGTGTGAATAGCATCACAAAAGCACACTGTTAGATGAGAAAATGTACAAACCTAAAAGTTAGGCTGGCCTGCGATCAAATCCTGATTCTCCTGCCATGTAACAGCTGAGTAATCAAAATGATACTCATTCAAAACCTAAAGGACTCATTTTCCTGCTTATCAAGGAAGAGTTATTATGCCTATCTGAAAAGATTGTTGTGAAAAACAAAAGTGATTTAGATGATTTTATGAACTAGATCCTGATCAAATGTAACAGAAGAGTAAGCATTGATTCCAACCAAGTTCCTTTTGTGTTGTGATTTTTTTTTTAAAAAAGATTCAATTCAAAATTTTATTCTATTTTATGTACACGAGTATTTGACTATATGTATGTATGTGCACCACTTGTGTACTGTATGCATTCTCACCAACGGACAAGCCATCGAAACAGAAACTAAACAGAGAAATAGTGAAACAGAGTTTGTGATTCAAATGGACCTAACAGATATCTATAGAACATTTCACCCAAACACAAAGAATACACTTTCTTTTCAGTACCGCATGGGTCCTCCAAAATTGATCATATAATTGTACAGAAAGCAAGTCTCAACAGATACAAGAAAATTTAAATTACCCCCCATATCTTATCAGTCCACCATGGATTAAAGCTGGACATCAACAACAGAAACAACAGAAAAAGTATAAACCTATGGAAACTGAAGAGCTATCTACTCAATGACCACTGGGTCAAGGAAGTAATAAAGAAATTAAAGACTTTCAAGAATTTAATAAACCTAAGGCACAACATACCCAAATTTATGGGACACGATGAAAGCAGTGCTAAGAGGATAAGTTCATAGCACTAAATGCCAATAACAAAATTGGAGGTATCTCATTCTAACAACAAGACAGCACACCTAAATCTCTAGAATGAAAAGAAGCAAACACATCAAAGAGGAATAGAAGGAAAAACATGGTCAAACCCAGGGCTGAAATGAAAAAACAGAACAAAGAGAACAATACAAGGAATCCACGAAACAAAGAGTTGGCTCTTAGACAAAAATCAACAAGATAGACAAATCCTTAGCTAAACTAACTAAAAGGCAAAAAGGACTATAAAAAGTAAGAAAATCAGAAATGAAAAGGGGAGACTTAATATGAGACACTGAGAAAATCCAAAGACTCATTGAATCTTAATTCAAAAGCCTGTACACCACAAAATTGATGAAATAAAAGAAATGGACTATTTCCTTGATAAATACTACGTACCAAGCTAAGTCAATATCAAGTAAACAATTTAAATAGAACTATATACCTCAAAGAAATAGAAGCAGTCATTAAGTCTCCCAGCCAAAAAGAAAAAAAAAGCCTAGGGGCAAATGATTTTAGTGCAGAATTCTACCAGACCTTTAAAGTAGAGCTAATACCAATGCTCTAATTATTCCATAAAATAGAAATAGAAGGAACACTGTCAACTTCATTTTAAGAGGACACAATCACTCTGATAACTAAACCACACAAAGACTTAACTAAGAAAAAGAATTTCAGATCAGTCTGCCTTATGCAAAAATATTCAATAAAATACTAGTAAACTGAATCCAAGAACACATCAAAAACATCATTTACTATGATCAAGTAGGCTTCATCCCAGAGATGCAGGGATGGTTCAATATATAAAAATCCATCAATGTAATCCACCATATGAACAAACTGAAAGGGAAAAAACCACAAGCTTATCTTATTAGATGTTGAAAAAGTCTTTGAAAAAATCCAACACCCATTCATGATAAAGTCTTGGAGAGATCATGGGCACAAGTTATATACCTAAAGACAATGGATGTAATATACATCAAGCCAATAGCCAACATCAAATTAAATAGAAAGAAACTTATAAAAGCGAGTTCACTAAAATCACAGACAAGACTAGGCTACCTACTCTCTGCATATCTATTCAATATAGTACTTTAAGTTTTAGCTAGCACAATAAGACATCTAAAGGAGATCAAGGGGATACAAATTGGAAAAGAAGTCAAAGTATCATTATTTGCAGATAATGTGATAGTTTACATAAGTGATCTCCCAAAAATTCTTCCAGGGAACTCTGACAGCTGATAAGCATCTTCCGTGAAATGGCTGGATGCAAGATTAACTTAAAAAAATCAGTAGCTCTCTTATATGCAAATAACAAAGGGGCTGAGACAGAAATCAGGGAAACAATACCCTTCACAATAGCCACAAATAATACAAAATATCTTTGGGTAACTTTAACCAAGGAAGTGAAAGACCCTGTATAATAATAATAATAATAATAATAATAATAATAATAATAATAATAATAATAAAAAGTCTTATTAAAAGGATCTATTTTCATTAATTATTTTATTTATTTACATATTTATTTACATATTTATTTGCATATGTTTACAGGGTTTGATGCCTCAGCATAGGGGGATGCTAGAGTGGAGAGGCAGGTGTAGGTAAGTGGGTAGAGGAGCACCCTCACAGAGGCATAGGGAAGGGGACAGAGGGGGAATGGGATGCAGGGTCTGCGGAGGAGTAACAGGGAAAGGAGATATCATTTGAGATGTAAATGAATAAAATGATTAATAAAAAATAATAAATAAATAAATAAATTTTTACAAAAAGATGGATAAGAAGGGTTGAAGGAGCCAGAGGAGTCAAGAATATCGCAAGAAAACCTACAGTACCAGCTAACCTAGACTCATAGGGTTTCACAGAGCCTAAAGTGACAACCAGAAAACATACATGGGACTGATCTAGGCCCTCTGCACATATGTAACAGTTGTGCAGCTGGGTCTTCATATAGGATTTCTAAAGCAAAAGCAGGGGCTATCTCTGACTACATTGCCCACTAACTGGGTTCCCTTGTCTAGCTTCAATAGGAAGATGTACCTAGGTCTACTGCAACTTGACATGCATGGTATATCTGCTTGTTGCTATCCATGGAAAACTTACCCTTTTCTGAGGCCAAGGAGAGGAGGGGAGAGACTGGAATGGGGGATATGAGGAGGAGAAGCTGTGCTCAGGATATAAAATAAATAAATAACTTAATAAAGAAAGAATCTGTTTTCCCATTTGTGAAAGTCATGATTTTAACAAAGATTGTACTATATCTTTGTAGCAATTTGGAGATTATTAATATCTTAACAGTATAGTTACTTTTCTTTTTACATTTATTTATTTGGCTTCAAAGTAATTTTGTTTTGTTTTTTCTTAAATTTTTTATTGGATATTTTATTTATTTATGTTTCAAATATTATCCCCTTTCTAAGTTTTTCCTCTGGAAACCCTCTATTTCATACCCACTCCTCCTGCTTCTATGAGGATGCTCTCCCACCCACCCAACCACTCCCCCCTCACTGCCCTGGCATTCCCCTACACTGAGGCATTGAGCCTTCACAGGACCAAGGGCCTCTCCTCCCATTGATGCCAGATAAGGCCATCTTCTGCTACATATGCAGCTTGAGCCATGGGTCTCTCCATGTGTACTCTGTGGTTGGTGGTTTAGTCCCTGAGAACTCTGGGGGTGTCTGGTTGGTTGATATTGTTGTTCTTCCTATGGGGTTGCCAACCACTTCAGCTCCTTCAGTCCTTCCCCTAACTCCCCAAATAAACTTTCTTTCTAGCTATGAGATGCTCTAATTTGGTGGTTTCACTGCAACCTCTCTTAAAAATATAACCTTTTCTTTGTATGTTGAATCTGTATCATGGAACTAGTCTGAATTTATTAGAAATACTGTGAATTCATCACATAGGGAAATTGGTAGAGATTAATTTAAAATTCCCAATGTTTTAGTTTGTAACATTACATGCTTAAAGCTAGAAGGGATCACAGAGGTAGCTGTCTTTTTGTGTACACTGGGACACTAAGGCCCAGCTGGGCAAAAGAGCATCTCAATGTCATTTACAGCTAGTAGCAGAGTGGAATTAGAAACATGCTCTATTGCTCTTTTCTATTAGAACAGACTACGTCTCTCAGCCTTTTTCTCTTAGCCTCCTGTTTATCTCTATGTTATTTTGTAAACCATTCTAAAGGCATTTTCTCCACCTTAATGATCAGTTAGAAAGGAGACAGCTATGTATTTTTTAAAAAAAAACATTAAATCATATTTGTGTTGCAATTAATGTGATTTCCACTTGGAAATAAATTAAAAAGCCAAGATAAGCCAGGGCTCCATTGCTGACCAGATTCTCCTCCTTCCAGACACCAGCCAGATCACTGTTGGCAGGAAAGTAATGGCTGGCAGAAGTCTAGTTAACCCTTAGTGGTGACTCAAATGTTCATGCAGTCAAATGTTTATAGTGGTCAAGAAATACAAACTTTACTCACAGCTCTGACAATAGATAAAATCTGTGTGACCTAAAAAGTCTTGAGAAGTGGAGCAATACCTGCAGTTTATACAGCTAAAAATAAAGCAGTCTAAGAGGACTGCAGAAGCCAGATAACATGCCACACACATAAGGATTAAGAATAATTATGAAGCCAGTGACGGTGGCATATACCTTTAATCCAGCTCTTGGGAGTAAGAGGCAAGAGGATCTCTGTGAGTATTAGGCGAGCCTGGTCAATAGAGTGAGTTACAGGAGAGCCAGGGCTACATGGAGAAACCCTGTCTCAAAAAAAGAAGGATGATGATGATGATGAATATATATATATATATATATATATATTTCATTTCCTTGGTATAGAAATGAAGTTTCTAGGAAGCTATTCCTTATAAATAGTAAGAGAGATATATC
The DNA here is from genome assembly GCA_019843965.1 of Rhynchomys soricoides. NCBI lineage: Eukaryota > Metazoa > Chordata > Mammalia > Rodentia > Muridae > Rhynchomys > Rhynchomys soricoides. The sequence goes on from JADRCH010007414.1 coordinate 767,091, forward strand.
AGTAAACAAACAAACAAATAAATAGGAATCTGTAAACAATTATTGCAGTGAAAAACTAGGAGTAACTTAATATTCAATTATGATTTAGTAAATGATAATTCCTCTTTTCAGAAATATTTTTGGTCAGTATATAAAATGATGGGTTTATCATGCATGTACATTATTGTACTTTGGTCATATTTTCTGCACTATCTTAACATTTCTCACTGACCTACTCCTCCCCTCAAATAGCTTATCTTCTGCTTTCATGTAATATATATATATATATATATATATATATATATATATATATATAAATCTGAAGTCAATATATGATAAAAAGTATTCAATATGTTACCCCTGTTACTTATCTATAAAAAAAAGCAGTGTTTCCTATTTAAATGTTTAATATTTAACTATAACATAAAATGACAAAGTGATCAATTCAGAAGAGAGTAAGCAATAGTGAAGAATGAAACCACAAAATTAAAAAACCAGAACCTGATCAAAATGAGTGGTGCTGAGCAGGAGAAGCCTGAATGGCATGTTCTGGCAAATACTAGTCTGTTTTGGTGGAAGGGTCAAATGTAGGAATGCAGGGGTGGGTCCTCTGAGCTCCAGAGTCAGTAGCAAAAGCAACAACAAGAACAACAACAAAACTATCCTGCCCCATTATTCCCCCAAGCAATGTCTAGCATGGTGCCCCTAATAAGTGTCCTATAAATGTTTAATGACTGAATAATGATAAACAGATACACAGCTATTAGTCACTCATTAAGGAATACATTCTTACTTAACACAGCAGAGGCGAAATTGGCATGATTTCAGGCAAACCTCCAAATTTATATTTCAGAAAGAAACACTTCATTTACAACATTCTGATATATTGAAATAAATATATACACAAAAGATTACTCACTTGGCTGTATTTCCGTGGTTTTCTGAGTTTGGAGAAAATATGTTTCTAAGCACAGTACAGAAAACGATGTATTACATTAAAATAACTTCTTGTCTTTATGAGATGATAAACCCCACGTTTGCTTTAAAAGAGTCAAAAACAGTCAGTTGTGGTATAATTCCTACTCTGGATCTAATGCACTATGAGATGTTGAACAGCTATATCCCTTGCATGTTGAAGATTCTGTTTGAACAAAATGTCCTTCAGACCTAAGAGAATGATGCCACAACTGGCTAAGTTCAATATCACTTGATCCAAATATTAAAAAATTAATAAATAAACAAATAAATAAATAAGTAGATAAAACTGGGCACTCCTGTCCCATCTCTGTTGGGTTTTCTCATACAAACTACACACATTCCCTTTCCTCCAATGAGTTAGTTCTGCTTATAGTAACCCGCATGGGTCAGAGTTGATGCTGACATTTAGAAGGACAGGTTGATCTGACCATAGACCCAACAGGACTGGTGATACAGAAGGATGACTGTTCTCCATTCTTCAATAGTGGCAATGACATATTAGAGTGCGCTTTAGAAACTCATCAGCTGAAGTGACACTGCATGTGCGTAGATGACATTAACCTTTGGCATATGCTACTTTTATCAGCTATCCATGGAGAGGACAGGATCTCACTTCATAACTTTCTGTTGCGTATTTTCCAGGTGGGAGAGTAAGCATGTAAGCGAATAGAGTGACTGAGTTGCTCTTTCCATCCTGTACCTCATTTGTCTCATCAGAGATGCTGATTTTATTTACTTCTTCAATACCCTTCCTTGACATTTACTTTATGGGCATCCAGACATTGTTTTCCTCTATATTAATTAAATAAAACCATCCTCTGTGACCCAAATATCATCTGCTTTACCACAGAACTTTTAACGTTTTTAGGATTAAAATGTAATTACAATCACCTCCACTAAACTTTCTCCCATCAAATCCTCCCATTTCCTCTACTCCCTCTCAAATTTATGACTTCTTTTTATTTGTCATTATTACATATACACATGCATAAATACATAAATACAATCTGCTGCATTCATTTTTCTTGTTTTATATACATGACTTCAAGGCTGACCCTTTGTACTGCATAATGAATTAGGGGCTTCTCTCTGGGGAAGACTGATTTTCTCTCTCATTCCTGGTTGGCTTGGCCAGAGACCCCTGCTGTGAAATTTCTCTCTTCCTCATGATCTTGTGTATTGACATTGTCATTGGTTGGGTTTTGTTTAGACAGAGTTATTATTGAAGTGTCATGCTGTAGTATTCATGCCATTTCGGGGGAATACAAAGTAGATTTCCTGGTCCTCTGGCTCTTACAATCTTTCCTCTTCTTCTGCAGTATTCCCTGAATCTTGGGTGCAAGAATTAATTAAATAAAACTATCCTCTATGAGTCAACTACAATATGCTGAATCTGCTTAGTGTTTCTCATAGGAAAAAGTTATTTCTAACTCATAACACAATCAAGTACAAGTCTTAATTGTTGGGTGTCTCTCACATTATGATCCAGGACCAAGCTTTCACTAATTTCCCAGTGTTTTCTCCATTACAGTCATATAGAGGACCTTGAACAGAGGCTCACATGAACATATGATGGTCTAATATGGTTATTGTGCACATAAATTTTCGTGCCTATTTTATATGGCTTGGTTACATAGACATAATGTATAGAGGAATCTTAAAATTACAGTTAAGGTTTGTGTTTCAGAAAAGTAGAACATGAATGCTGGTGAGTACTTGGATTGTCTTCCACACTCTCCAAGGTCAAGGGTCTTCATTCTTTGAATTTTATTAAGAAAGAGAAATCGCCAGGTCATTGTAAGAAATCTGAACAAGTGGGGATCCTGAAACTGACCACAGCATGACTAATACCTCCTCTAACTAACCTAGAGTAAAGATTTAGAGTACTAAATTAGAGGTTATTTGAATGAAGACAGAGCTTACACTGACAGAAAGGAGCACCTTTCTGGCAGGAAAGCATTCAATAGCTGAGCCACATAATTAGAGGTGACTGACTGGTGATCCATGCCATGCACACTGCCTCCCAGCCTGTAAAAATGCTGCTGGGGCTGCTGCTGCTGCTGTTGTTGCTTAAAGGTTGAATAAAATAGGATGAGTAGAATATTGAAGTAAGAGAGGTTGCATCAGTGCCCATGTGTCTTCGAACAGTTTTCTAGGCTTGGGGAGGTTGGGGTTAAAGGAAACAAACCAGAATTGGGAAATAAACATTTTGATGTTGACAGTTGCCTAGTTTGAGGCCTTGAAAAAAATAATTCTGGTATTTTAAGTCTGGGTTTTCTCATTGATAATATCAGTAAGACACCTTTCTCACAGAATTACTGGAATGTGTAAACTGTACAAAAGTAACTGGCATAAAACTTGATGTGTTAGTTTTAATTTTCAGCTTGCCACAATCTAAAGTCACCTGGGGAGAGTGTCTAAATAAAGGATTATCTGATCAAGCTAGCCTGTGGGCATGTCCCTGGGGATTATCTTGGTTGCCTTAATTTATATGAAAAGATCCAGGCAAGTTTTGATGGCATCATTTACCGAATTAGGGTCCTGGACTATATATAAGAGTAGAGAAAGTGAGCTAAGTATGAAGTATTGATGTATTGATTTCTCTGTTGATTGCGGGTGTGATATGACTGCTATTTTAAGTTTCTTCTGCTTAACTTCCCTAAGCTATTTCTTCCCTTAGTTACTTTTGGTCAGGGTATTTTATCATAGCAACAGAAATGAAACTATGATGCTTAGAATACAATAGATCCTCAACAGACAGTCTCTCTTTAAATATATTATTAAATCAATTTACAGTGGAGGGCCTGCTTCTTCAGTCTGTGATCATCTCTCTAGTTCAACTAGGGGAAGTGCAGACAGAAAGTAATGAAGTCGGAAAGTTAAAGGGGACCTAAAGAAAATCAAGGGGATTTGACTGTTATCCTAAAGATGACCTCTCCCAGTTAGCTTCAGCTATCAACTGTACATAGCTCAGTTATCTGACCTAGTCTCAATTTAGGGAATGCCTCAATCACAATGGCCTGTGGAAATCTCTAAGGAATATTTCTTGATTACTAGTGGATGTAGGAAGACCCATCTCACTGTGATGATACCATCTGTAGGCGGGAGAGGCTAGGTAATATACAAAAAGCCTGCTGAATAAAATCCAGAGACCAAAAAAGTAAGCAGCTTTCCTCTGTGGTTTCTGCCTCTGCTCCTGGTTGAATTCATGCCTCAGCTCTTTTTTTTTCTTTTAAGACAATGTTAAAATGCTGAGTTTATTTATGTATTTTTTTGGTCTTCCCAACATTTCCATGCCTGACTATCAGCATTTCTGTCTCCTATCAAAACATTCCATACATACTTACAACTAAGTAAAGGGTGGAGTCCATCCTTGAAAGCTGAGCAGGTGTTTAGACAGCACTTTCTTGGCAGTGGAACCTGGACAACAGCTATCAAACACAGTGTGTGTGTGTGTGTGTGTGTGTGTGTGTGTGTGTGTGTGTGTGACTCTGTATTATAGGAAGGAGAGATTAGATTGATTTTTTACAGAAATGAAGTAAGACTGGTTTTTTTTTTTGTTTGTTTTCAAATCAAATCTTTTTACATTAAATTGCTTCCTGAACATTTTAGAGACATGGCAACGTTTTGTTTTGTTTTTTAAAGATTAATTTTTTTAAAAAAATATTTTTAATTTTGTGTAAATATGTGCAGACTATGATTGCTAGAAATCCATCTCTGGTCCTCTGAAGGAACAGTATATGCTCTTAATCACTGAGCCATCACTCCAGCCAATGTCCAACTATTTAACCCATTTTCTTCCTCCACGGCCAGAGTTCTCCAATAGCTTCCTATTCAGTTATCCAGAAGCAGTTCTTCACACAGTTAATAAATGTGGCTTCCACTTTGGGATGAGAAACACTTTTTTTTATACTTGTTTGCAATTTTGCCTTAATGTCTTCTGCAGAGAGAGGTCTTTTCTGAGTCTTAGGAGGTTTTGAAAGCATTTGATATTGTGTTGATGGTTTTGAGGTGTTTTCCATTCTTGTTTGATTTCTGTACATTTTTTTTCCTGCAGCATCTCATACAGATTGGTCAAGGGAGTTTTTCCTTCAATTTGTTTCTTCATCATCAAAACCATCATCACCTCCATCTTCATCATCTTTGTCCAGTTTTACTTTTTTGGGTTTTTACGTTATTTACATTTCAAATGTTTTCCCCTTTCCAGGTCACCCCTTCAGAAACCCCTTATTCCATATTCCCTCCCCCTACTTCTATGAGGGTGCTCCCACACCCACTCACCCAATCCCATCTTCCCTCCCTAGCATTTCCCTATACTGGGGCATCTAACTCCCTCAGACCCAAGGGCCTCTCCTCCCACTGATGGCCAACAAGCCCCTCCTCTGCCACATATGTGGACAGCACCATGGATCCCTCCCTATGCATTCTTTGGTTGGTGGTCCAGGCTCCAGGAGCATCAGGAGTCTGGCCAGTTGACACTGTTGCTCCTTCCATGGGGCTGCAAACTCCCTTAGCTCCTTCAGTCCCTTCTCAGACTCCTCCATCTAGGATCCCACACTCAACCCAATGGTTAGCTGTGAGCATCTGCCTCTGTATTTGTCAGTCTCTAACCTGAGCCTCTCTGAAGACAGCTTATCATGCTTCCATCAGCAAGTACTATCCAGCATCCACAATAACCTCCAGGTTTGGTAGCTTTATATGGGATGTATCCCCACGTGGGACAGTCTCTGGATGGCTTTTCCTTCTTCAGTATCTGCTCCACACTATGTCTCCATATTTCCTGCTATGAGTATTTTGTTCCCTCTTCTAAGAAACAATGAAGCAAGCACACTTTGTTCTTGCTTCTTCTTAGGCTTCATACGGTCTGTGAATTGAATCTTGGGTATTCCAAACTTTAGGGCTAACATCCACTTATCAGTCAGTACATACTGTGTTTGTTCTTTTGTGACCGAGTTACCTCACTCAGAATGATATTTTCAAGTTCCATCCATTTGCCTGTGAATTTCATGAAGTCATTGTTTTTAATAGCTGAGTGGTATTCCATTGTGTAAATGTACCACATTTTCTGTATCCATTCCTCTGTTGAAGGACATTTAGGTTGTTACCAGCTTCTGACTATTATAAATATGGCTACTATGAACATAGTGGAGCATGTGTCATTATGTAGGAGCACATTCTGGGTATATGCCCAGGTAGGCTGGGTCCTCAGGTAGTACTATGTCCAATTTTCTGAGGATCCGCCAAACTGATTTCCAGAGAGGTTGTACCAACTTGAATTCCCACCAGCAATAGAGGAATGTTCTCCTTTCTCCACATCGTTGCCAACATCTGCTGTCACCTGAGTTTTTGATCTTAGCCATTCTGACTTGTGTGAGGTGGAATCTCAGGGTTGTTTTGATTTGCATTTCCCATGATGACTAAGGATGTTGAACATTTCTTTAGGTGCTTCTCAGCCCTTCAGGTTTCCTCAGCTGAGAATTCTCTGTTTAGCTCTGTTCGTCATTTTTTAATAGGGTTATTTGGTTCTCTGAAGTCTAACTTCTTGAGTTCTTTGTATATACTGGATATTATCCCTCTAACAGATGTAGGATTCTTAAAGATCTTTTCCCAATCTGTTGGTTGCCATTTTGTCTTATTGATAGTGTCCTTTGCCTTACAGAAGCTTTGTAATTTTATGAGGTCCCGTCTGTGGATTCTTGATCTTAGAGCACAAGTCATTGGTATTCTGTTCAGGAACTTTTCTCCTGTGCCTATGTGCTTGAGACTTTTTCCTACTTTTCTTCTATTAGATTCACTGTATCTGATTTTATGTGAAGGACGTTGATCAACTTGGACTTGAGCTTTGTACAAGGAGATAAGAATGGATTAATTCAAATTCTTCTACATGTTGAACACCAGCTGAATCAGCACCATTTGTTGAAAATGCTGTCTATTTTTCTACTGGATGGTTTTAGTTCCTTTGTCCAACTTTAAGTGACCATAGGTGTGTAGAATCATTTCTGGGTCTTCAATTCTATTCCATTGATCTACCTTCCTGTCACTGTACTAATACCATGCAGTTTTTATCACTATTGCTTTGTAGTACAGCATGAGGTCAAGGATGCTGATTCCCCCAGACTTTCTTTTATTTTTTTATTTATTTTTCATATTTTCTTTACATTTCAAATGTTTCCCACTTTCCAGATCTCCACTTTGGAACTTCCCCATTCCCTCCCCTCTCCCCCTGCCACTATGGGGGTAATTTCCCACCCACCCACTCTCGGCTTCCCTCCTTGGCATTCTCCTATCCTGGGGAATCTAACACCTTCAGGCCCAAGGGCCTCTCCTCCCCCTCATGGATAACAAGAACCTCCTCTGCCACATTTGTGGCCAGCAATATGGGTCCCTCCATGTGTATTCTTTGGTTGGTGGATCAGTCTCCAGGAGTATGGGGGAGGGGGTCAGGCCAGTTGCCACAGTTGCTGCCTCCCTGGGGATGCAAACTCCCTCAGCTCCTTCAGTCCTTTCTCCAAGTCCACCATCTGGGACCTCACACTCAGCCCTACTGTTGCTGCGAAGTGACTCTTGGATATTTCAAACTTTTGGGCTAATGACCACTAAACAGTGAGTACATACCATGTTGATTTTGTGACTGTGTTACTTCGCTCAGGATGATATTTTCAAGATCCACCCATTTGTCTGCGAATTTCATGAAGTCATTGTTTTTAATAGCTGAGTAGTATTCCATTGTGTAAACGTACCATATTTTCTGTATCCATTCCTCTGTGGAGGGATATCTGGGTTGTTTCCAGTTTCTGGCTATTATAAATGTGGCTGCTACGAACATAGTGGAACATGTGTCTTTATTACATGTTGGAGCATCTTCTGGGTATATGCCCAGGAGTGGAATAGCTGGGTCCTAAGGTAGTAGTATGTTCATTTTTCTGAGGGTCCACCATACTGATTTCCAGAGAGGTTGTATCAGCTTGCATTCCCACCAGCAATGGAAGAGTGTTCCTCTTTCTCCACATCCTCTCCAACATCTGATGTCACCTGAGTTTTTGACCTTAGCCTTTCTGACTGCTGTGAGGTGAAATCTCAGGGTTGTTTTGATTTGCATTTCCCTGATAACTAAGTATGTTGAGCATTTCTTTAGGTGCTTCTCAGCCCTATGAGTTTCCTCAGTTGAGAATTCTCTGTTTAGCTCACTTCCCCATTTTTTGATAGGGTTATTTGGATCTCTGGAGTCTAGCTTCTTGAGTTCTTTGTATACATTGGATATTAGCCCTCTATCAGATGTAGAATTGGTAAAGATATTTTCCCAATCTGTAGGTTGCCGTTTTGTCTTATTTACAGTGTCCTTTGCCTTACAAAAGCTTTGTAATTTCATGAGGTCCCATCTGTCGATTCTTGATCTTAGAGCACAAGCCATTGGTGTTCTGTTCAATAACTTTTCCCCTGTGCCCATGTGTTCGAGATTCTTCCCCATTTTTGCTTCTATTAGATTCAGTGTATCTGGTTTTCTGTGAAGGTCCTTGATCCACTTGGACTTGAGCTTTGTACAAGGAGATAGGAATGGATCAATTCGCAATCTTCTACATGTAGACCGACAGTTGAACCAGCACCATTAGTTGAAAATGTTGTCTTTTTTCCACTAGATGGTTTTAGCTCCTTTGTCAAAGATCAAGTGACCATAAGTGTGTGGTTTCATTTTGGGGTCTTCGATTCTACTCCATTGATCTACCTGCATGTCACTGTACCAATATCATGCAGTTTTTATCCCTACTGCTCTGCAGTACAGCTTGAGGTCAGGGAGGCTGATTCCCCCAGAAGTCCTTTTATTGTTGAGAATAGTTTTTGCTATCCTGGGTTTTATTTGTTATTCCATATGAATTTGAGAATTGCTCTTTCTATGTCTATGAAGAATTGAGGTGGGATTTTGATGGAGATTGCATTGAATCTGTTGATTGCTTTTGGCAGGATGGCCATTTTAACTATATTAATCATGCTGATCCAAGATCATGGGAGATCTTTCCACCTTCTGAGGTTTTCTTCAATTTCTTTCTTCAGAGACTTAAAGTTCATGTCATTCAGATCTTTCACTTCTTTAGTTAGAGTCACACCAAGATACTTTATATCGTTTCAGACAATTGTGAAGGGCGTTATTTCCCTAATTTCTTTCTCAGCCTGTTTATCCTTCGAGTATAGGAAGGCGACTGATTTACTTGAGTTAATTTTGTATCTGGCCACTTTGCTGAAATTGTTGATCAGCTGTAGCAGATCTCTGGTAGAGTTTTGGGTCACATAAGTATACCATCATATCATCTGCAAATAGTGATATTTTGATTTCTTCCTTTCCAATTTGTATCCCTTTGACTTCCTTTTGTTGTCTGATTGCTCTAGCTATAACTTCAAGTACCTTATTGAATAGGTAGAGAGAGAGAGGGCAGCCTTGTCTAGTCCCTGATTTTAGTGGGATTGCTTCAAGTTTCTCTCCATTTAGCTTGATGTTGGCTACTGGTTTGCTGTGTATTGCTTTTACTATGTTTAAGAATGCTCCTTGAATTCCTGATCTTTCCAAGACTTTTATCATGAAGGGATGTGGAACTCTGTCAAATGCTTTTTCAGCATCTAATGAAATGACCATGTGGATTTTTTCTTTGAGTTTGTTTATATAGTGGATTACATTGATGGATTTCCGGGTATTGAACCATCCCTGCATCCCTGGGATGAAGCCTACTTGATCGTGGTGAATGATCGTTGTGATGTGTTATTGGATTCTGTTTGCAAGAGTTTTATTGAGTATTTTTGCATTGATATTCATAAGGCAAATTGGTCTGAAGTTTTCTTTTATTGTTGTGTCATTGTGGGGCTTTGGTATCAGTGTAACTGTGGCCTCATAGAATGAATTGGGTAGTGTTTCCTCCGTTTCTATTTTGTAGAATAGCTTGAAGAGTATTGGTATTAGGTCTTCTTTGAAGGTCTGATAGAATTCTGCACTGAACCCATCTGGTCCTGGGCTCTTTTTTGGTTGGGAGACTGTTAATGACTTCTTCATTATTTTGGGGGTTATGGGACTGTTTAGATGGTTTATCAGATCCTGATTTAACTTTGGTAATTGGTATCTGTCTAGAAACATGTACATTTCCTCAGATTTTCCAATTTTGTTGAGTATAGGCTTTTGTTGTAAGATTTGATGATTTTTTAAAATTTCCTCAGAGTCTGTTGTTATATCTCCCTTTTCATTTCTAATTTTGTTAATTTGGTTACTGTCTCTGTACCCTCTGGTTAGTCTGGATAAGGGTTTACCTATCTTGTTGATTTCTCAAAGAACCAGCTCTTGGTTTTGCTGATTCTTTGTATAGTTCTTTTAGTTTTCACTTGGTTGATTTCAGCCCTTAATTTGATTATTTCCTGCCTTCTACTCCTCTTGGGTGTATTTGATTCTTTTTGTTCTAGAACTTTCAGGCGTGCTGTTAAGCTGTTAGTGTATGTTCTTTCCAGTTTCTTTTTGGAGGCATTCTGAGCTATGAGTTTTCCTCTTAACACTGCTTTCAATGTGTCCATAGGTTTGGGTAAGTTGTACTTTCATTTTCATTGAATTCTAGGAAGTCTTTAATTTTCTTCTTTATTTCTTCCTTGACCAAGTTATCATTGAGCAGAGCATTATTCAGCTTCTATGTACATGTAGGCTTTCTGTTGTTGTTGTTGCCATTGAAGACCAACCTCAATCTGTAGTGATCTGATAGGAGGCATGGGATTATTTCAATCCTTTTATATCTGTTGGTGTTTGTTTTGTGACCAATTATGTGATCAATTTTGGAGAAGGTACCATGAGGTGCTGAGAAGAAGGTATATTCTTTTGATGCAGGATGAAATGTTCTATAGATATCTGTTAAACTCATTTGGTTCATAGCATCTGTTAGCTTCACCATGTCTCTGTTTAGTTTATGTTTCCAAGATCTGTCCTTTGTTGATAGTGGGGTGTTGAAGTCTCCCACTATTATTATGTGAGGTGCAATGTGTGCTTTGAGCTTTAGTAGAGTTTCTTTTATGAAAGTGGGAGCTCTTGCATTCAGGGCATAGATATTCAGAATTGAGAGTTATTGGTAGATTTTTCCTTTGATGAGTATGAAGTGTCCTTCCTTATCCTTTTTGATGGCTTTTGGTTGAAAGTCAATTTTATCCAATATTAGAATGGCTACTCCAGCCTGTTTCTTGGGCCCATTTCCCTAGAAAATTGTTTTCCAGCCCTTTACTCTGAGGTAGTGTTTGTGTTTAACACGGAGGTACGTTTCCTGGATGCAGCAAAATGCTGGGTCCTGTTTATGGATCCAGTCTGTAATTCTATGTCTTTTTATTGGGGAGTTGAGACCATTGATGTTAAAAGATATTAAAGAATAGTGATTGTTATTTCCTGTTATTTTTCATGTTTTTTATATGTTTGTGGGGCTATCCTCTTTTGAGTTTGTTGAAAGATTACTTTCTTGCTTTTTCTTGAGTATAGTTTCCCTCCTTGAGTTGACATTTTCCATCCATTATTCTTTGTAGGGCTGGGTTTGTGGAGACATATTGTGCAAATTTGGATTAGTCATAGAATATTTTGGTTTCACCATCTATGATTATTGAGGGTTTTGCTGGGTATAGCAGTCTGAGCTGGCATTTGTGTTCTCTTAGAGTCTGTATGAGATCTGCCCAGGATCTTCTAGCTTTCATAGTCTCTGGTGAGAAGTCTGGTGTAATTCTGATAGGTCTGCCTTTATATGTTACTTGCCCCTTTTCCCTTACTGCTTTTAATATTCTTTTCTTGTTTTGTGTATTTGGTGTTTTGACTATAATGTGACGGGAGGAATTTCTTTTCTGGTCCAGTCTATTTGGAGTTCTGTAGCTTCTTGTATATTTATGTTCATCTCTTTCTTTAGGTTAGGGAAGTTTTCTTCTATAATTTTGTTGAAAATATTTACTAGTCCTTTAAGTTGGGAGTCTTCACTCTCTTCTATATCTATTATCCTCAGGTTCTGTCTTCTCATTGCATCCTGGATTTCCTGGATGTTTTGGGTTAGGAGCTTTTTGGATTTTGTGTTTTCTTTGACTGTTGTGTCCATGTTTTCTATGGTATCTTCTGCACCTGAGATTCTCTCTTCCATCTCTTGTATTCTGTTGGTGATGCTTGCATCCATGACTCCTGATTTCTTTCTTATGTTCTCTAATTCCAGGGTTGTCTCCCTTTGTGATTTCTTTATTATTTCTATTTCAGTTTTTAATTCCTGAATGGTTTTGTTCATTTGTTTGATTGTATTTTCCTGTATTTCTGCCAGTTTGATTGTGTTTTCCTGTAATTCTTCAAGGGATTTTTGTGTGTCCTCTTTAAGGGCTTCCAGTTGTTTACCTGTGTTCTCTTGTATTTCTTTAAGGGAGTTATTTATTGTCTTCTTAAAATCTTCTATCATCCTCTTGAGAAGTGATTTTAAGTCTGAGTCTTCTTTTTCTGGTGTGTTGGGGTATCCAGGGCTGGCTTTTGTGGGAGAGCTGGGTTCTAATGAAGCCAAGTGGTCTTGTTTTCTGTTCCTTGTGTTCTTGCCCTTGCCTTTCGCCATCTGGTTATCTCTGGTGTTAGCTGGTTTTTCTCTCTCTGACTGTGGCTTGTCCTTCCTTCAAGCCCAGATGTCAATATTCCTGGGAGACCACTTCTCTCTCCCGGCTTTTCCTCAGTCCCTGCATCTGGACTCCTCCTGTTGCTGGCTTTTCCACATATGTGGGCAGCTCGCTTTCTCCCTGTGCTGTTTGTCTTCGGAGGCCTGTTGGCCCAGGCAGGGGTCTCCTGCCATAGGTGGAAGCAGGCAGGCTCTTACCTCCTGGCTTTTCCTCAGTTCCTGTGTCAGGAGCCCTCCTTCTGCTGGCTCCTCCACAAAAGTGCCAGACATTCTTTCATTGTTGAGAATAGCTTTTGCTACTCTGGGTTTGTTTGTTTGTTTGTTTTGTTTTTTGTTGTTTTGTTTTGTTTAGTTTTTGTTGTTGTTGTTATTCCAAATGAATTTGAGAATTGCTATTTCTAAGTCTATAAAAATTGAGTTGGAATTTTGATTCGGGATTGCACTGAATCTGTAGATTGCTTTCAGCAAGATGGCCATTTTTACTATATTAATCCTGCCAATCCATGAGGATGGGAGATCTTTCCATCTTCTGAGGTCTTCTTTGATATCTTTCTTCAGAGACTTGAAGTTCTTGTCATACAGATCTTTGACTTGTTTGGTTAGAGCCACACCAAGATACTTTATATTGTTTGTGACTATTGTGATGTGTGTGGTTTCCCTAATTTCTTTCTCAGGTTTTTATACTTTGAGCCTCAGCTTTCTTAATGGTGGACTGTGAAATGTGAAAGCATTTCCTCACCAAGCTGCTTTAGTCTGTGTTGTTTGTCACAATAACAGAAAGCAATCTAAAACAGAATTTGGACCAAAAAGGAGATTGTTACTCTGGCAGACCTGATCATGTTGTTTGGGGGGCGACTTGGAAATTTGCACTGGAAAAGGTGATGAGTGCTCAGAGCTTTATGGATTGTTCCTTCAAAACTTGGAACATAAGAATGCAGTGAGAAATGCATACAGTGGGGGTCTAGTGGGCATGATGTTTCCAAAAGATCCTAAAATTTTATCAGGTGTGTGTGTGTGTGTGTGTGTGTGTGTGTGTGTAATCTTGGATCAAGAGTCTGTGAAAGTGAAACATTTGCTTCAGTGTAACAATGCATAGTGGTCAGCAGGGGCTGGAGAACTCGCTGTGATAAATGAGAGATCAGCATTATTGCTGTGAAATTTCTGTGAAAAGGAATGAGTTTCCTCACACTCAACACAGAAAAGCTCTTGTCTAAGGGTGCTAAGGCTGTATTACCCACTGGCAACTTAATGTAGCAAGTTGTAAAAGTCCTTCAATATAGTTCTGGGTTTGGTGGCATGTAAGCTCCAAGAATAGATAGTGGCTAAGGCCTGGCTCTGTATGCTAGGATAGTAGTTCTTGAGGTAATTCTAGGAGGGGGCATTACATGATGTGCACTCATTGATAAGTGAATATTAGCCTAAAAGCTCAGAATACCCAGGATACAATTCATAGACCACGTGAAGCTCAAGAAGATGGAAGATCAAAGTATAGATTCTTCAGTCCTTCTTAGAAGGAGGAACAAAATACTCGCAGGAACAAATATGGAGACAAAGTGTAGAGCAGAGACTGAAGGAAAGGCCATTCAGAGACTGTCCCACCTGGGGATCCATCCCACATACAGTCACTAAACCCAGACACTATTGTGGATGCCTTGAAAGTGCTTGCTGGAAGAAGCCTGATATAGCTGTCTCCTGAGAGGCTCTTCCAGAGCCTGGTAAATACAGAATTGAATGCTTGCAGCCAACCATTGCACTGATCATGAGGTCTGCGATGGAGGAGTTAGAGAAAAGAATGAAGGAGATGAAGGGGTTTGCAACCCCATAGGAAGAACAACAATATCAACCATCCAGATCCTCCAGAGCTCCCAGGGACTAAACCACCAACCAAAGAGTACACATGGAGGGACCCATGGCTCCAGCTGCATATGTAGCAGAGGACGGTCTTGTCAGACATCAGTGGGAGGAGAGGCTCTTGATCTTGGGAAGGCTCAATGCCCCAGTGTAGGGGAATGCCAGGGTAGGGAGGCAAGAGTGAGGTATGGGGGAATGAGCACCTTCACTGAAGCAGGGGAAGGGAGGATGGGATAGAGGTTTCTAGTTTCCAGAGGGGAACCAGGAAAGGGGAAAACATTTGAAATTTAAATAAATAAAATATCCACAAAAAAAAAAAATAAAAGATACGGCCTTAGTTGTTGTGGAGACAGCAAGATACTGGATATGCCAGGTTTATGTGATAACTATAAAGGACAATGGCAGGTGTGGTGTGGCGTTGGCCTAGGCCTACAAAACAAGCTAATGTTCTGATGGTTGCAGACATAAAGGCATGAAACTATCCAAGCCTTTCTGCAGGCAGATCAAGAGCAATTCCTAGATCCTGGCTACTGAACTACATGATTTGATTAACACTCCTGTGTAGGGGAAATCTCTTGTGCAGTATATAAAAGCATTCACCTATTAGGAAAACTTGAATGGCAAGTAGTAGCAAAGCAGGAGAGAACAGCCAGAGAGAAAGAGGAACTCTGGAAGAGTCAGGCATGGAGAGATTCACCACCAAGACCTGGTTGGAGTTGGACATATGAAACTGAGGAAAGGTAACCAGCCATGTGGCAGAACATAAGTAGTATAAATGGTTTAATATAAATTAAGAGCTAGTTGGGAAGCAAGCCTAGCTTAAGGCCATAAGCATTGTAAATAAAAATACGTCTCCATGAGCTGGGATGAGCTTAGAAAAGCCAAGAGGGTTACACTCCTGATTTAGGGTTTTGCTTTGATCTTATTGTAATTATATTTTGGCCCTACTCTTTTGGGATAAGAACGTACTTAGCTTGCTTTTCATTTTACAGAAGCCTGCAGGTAAGAGACTTTTGATACTTCTAAAAAAGACACTGAATTTTTGAAGCAAATTTTTTAAAGAAATACTGTGGGATTTTAAAGCTCTACTATATTCTATATTACAATATTAATGTAAGATCCTCTGGACAAAAATGTAAGGAAATGTTCTGGCTTAAAGTGATATGTTTGTGTTTCAAGTTGACTAGGTGATGAGTCTCTTAGTTAGATTCAGCTATAATTTAGAATTTGACACAGTCTCTGTATTCTCTGGAAGTGCCTGGAGTTTTCTGCAGTGACTGTCTCAATCATACTGGCCAATATGTATTGTTATGGGGCACTTTCTCAATTGCTAATTGATGCAGGAGGATCTAGTCCATGGTGGATATTACCATCTCTAGGCTGGGGGATCTAGACAGTATAAGAAAGCTTACTGAAGAGAAGGTAGAGGGAAGGACAGAAAGCAATGCTCATCCATGCTTTCTGCTTTGTTTCTGCTCTGTCTTCCATTAATGACTAACTGTAATCTGAAAGTGTAGGCCAAATAAAGCCTTGCATCTCCAATGTTTAGTCATAATGTTTATCACAGCAACAGAAACTAAACTTGAAAAATATCCTTTGGGAATATTAGAGCCTGTTTCCTAAATGTGATTTGAAGATTAAATAAAATAATATATTTTGATCCTTAGCCCAGACTGCTGTATCACAAGCATCGCTATAATGACATGTGTCACCTCTTTTGAAGAGGTGAAGGTGATATGGACTTGGTGAGGAGGGAGAAATTGGGGTGTGTCTCTGGCTGGCCTCAAACTTGTCAGTCTTGTAGAAGTTGAGAATGGAGTATAATGGAAGGTTTAAAGTGAGTCATGAAGATCTGGAGATGGCTCCATAGTGACACTGGCTCCCTCAGTCCAACCTTATAGGGTGATGTCTGCAGACAGGATGAAATCATACCTCAATAATTCTTTGTGTTCCAGAAGGGGAAAATGTCTTGCAAATTTAAGTCACTATTTTGAAAACCAGATGCCAGGCTTTGAAATACAGCTTGCCTGTCTTCAATATCTCGTTATGTTTCCACAGGGGGAAAAAGCCAACTGTTTATACACAGTAGTATTTCTGGTAACTGAACTTATTAGTTTAAAAGACAATATTTACAGAGCTCACAAAATAGCATGCTTTCTGTCCATAGAGACCTGTTTTAATTAAAGCCCTACCTTTAAAATTCATTAAAGTAATCAGTTCTAAGCGATTAGAGCTTGCATATTAGATTTCAACATGTGAGTGCTCCAAAATCTCCTCCACAGGTGTAGGAGGCAGTGATTTAAACAATTGGAAAGATATCTTCTTTCACTTAATTTCATTTCAGTTTTATTTAAAGGCATTGAATGGCTAGCTGCAAGAATTTTACTTTATTATGTAGATCACCTCATCATGATTGTCACCTGGGGAGAGTGGTGACACAAGCTGATGCTGGTTCTCCTGGAGAAGAAGGTAAAGAAAGGGAGTAGCTGACTATTAGGAGACAAAATGTCACCATGTTTATCTTCCAGAAGGAGTCTTTGTTTTTCTCCTTTAAATCTCTGGTTGCAAGAGCTCAACTGAGCAGCTTAAAGGTCTAAGAGTATAACAGAGACAGTAACTACTCCAGGTATTATTGCAGTGCATGGAACATACACAGCTCATTATCTATGCATATTAGGCTTTGGGAGTCTCATAGCAACACTATGAAGTAGGGGTTTTGGTCATTCTCCTTTCTTAGATGAGCCTCAGAGAGGCTGTCATTTGTCAAATGCAACATAAATATTAACAAGCAAGAAATCAGTACAGGACAAAAAGAATTGGTGTTGGAATTCCCTTATGACTACCTTCTACAAGTGAGCTCTTTGGTATTTAGTTTGTTCATATGTAAAACAGGAATAATTAGGTCCCTTTTTATAGGGTTGTGATAAGGATAAAATTGGGTAACACAAACAAACAATTTACTACAGAGGCTATGCCCAATATTGGACAGAAATTTCCCATGAAACTAGGTATTCAACTGTCAGAAATCAGCACCTTTCTGCTCCAATCACTTCCCTTGCATTCCCAAGAAGGAGGCATATATGGCCTCAGAAGACAATGTGGGGACTTAAATTAGCTTGGGAGAATGGAGCATAGACAAGCGCTGAGTGTAAGGATCTGTAGCAGCAGGTACCAGGCCTCTTGTTCATACAGGTTTCCTGGAGGACACTGAAGTTGATATCCCGATAAAGGCTAACAGTACAGAACCAACCGGCAAGCTCTAAGAGAGACCTCAGATGTTTCTCTGATAAAAACAAGTTGTCACTGCCAGATGAAAAATGAAAATGCACCCTTAATGGAATTTTTTTTTATCCAGTATTCTTAATTTCCACATGAAAATACCAAGGCTTCTTGGTTGTAAGTCACATAACAGCTGGAGAATGAATTTTTCCACCATGGCTCAAGATAATTTTACCACCTTACTCAATGTACTGCTCTGGGAAAAAATACCTAATTCTTGTGAGACACAAGATGGTTTTTTTTCCCATTAAAGGTAGTGAACCCTGCAAGAATTTATAGTTCCTGAACCTTCCCCTCTTCTCTGATTAGCCAATCTCATCAGGTTGTGAAGTCAAGCTCCTACCTTCTGGATGTGAGACAGCACCTAAGTTAGATAGAAAAGACAGAAGTCATCCTGGCCAAGTATACTTGTTTGACTGGTGTGATCTTAGAACACCCTTTTAATTATAAGAATTACCTTGTTGTTCTTGTGTTCCCTTTGCAATACTGAGGTTATTCTTTGTTTCTAGTATTCTTTTATGCCTTTTCTCCAATTGTAATGGCATACCTACTCTGCTGTGAACTAAAGAAGAGAATGGTGATGAGAAAAAAATATCTTTCCAATTGTCTGGAACCTTATCCCTTGTCATAGTCATTTTTCTTCTGTCCCCACTTCTGTGGCTCCTAAAAGCCTTCCTTTATAGGCTTTCCCCCTTGCTAACATAGTTTTAATTAATATTTTTTACACAACATGTTTTGATCATATTCCTTTCCCCCAAACTCTTTCCATACTGTCCTTACCTCCCTTCTCACCCAACTTCATGGTCTCTCTTCAAAATATTCCAAAACTGAAAATCAAAACAAATAAGAACTAATGAGACAAAAACCATGAAAAAAAGCACACAGAAAACACACACAGGTACACACAAATAACATACACAAACACACACACAGACATACACACAGACACATACACACAGACAACTCATACACAGAGACAATACACACACAAGCATACACACAGATAATTCACACACAGAAAACACACACAGAGGCAACACACACATACGACACTCACACTCATACAAACAGACAACACACATACACAGACAACACATACATGAACACACAGACAACATACACATACACACAGAGACCACACACACACACACACACACACACACACATCATGGAGTCAGTTTTACATTGTAAAACTACTGTGCATGCAACCTCCCTGAGGTATGATTGATATACCTAGTAATACTCCACTGGGAGAAAACTGACTTTACCTTTGATATTAAGCATCAATTGCAAAGAGTTTATTGGTTAGGGGTAGGCCTTTATGTCCACTTCCTCTTCTCAGTACTTGGTTGTTTTGCTCATCCATATTACCTCTGTTGGTTAGATAGTGGCTACTGATGCTGTCTATTCTGAAGATCCTGGTAAGTTCAGGTCCTGCCTCAGTACTTCTGATCTGGGTGCTCCTATGGAAAAAATAAACCATAGAATGATTAGTTCAGGGGATCCTCAGGACAGACCTGCCTTGCAAGCTGCTGCTTCTTCTACTGAGAAGAAAGAGTATAAGCTTACATCTGGGAATTCAATAGAGTCATACAAATTTTCTCCTGTCCTTGAGGGAAGGCTAGTGCTTATTCCTGGACCAGGTTCTCTTGGCATTGAGCTAAGTATAACAATATAATGGCGTGCAAGGATATAGCCTTAGTTCCCAAAAAACTAAAATAACTCTCAATTTAAAACAACAACAACAACAACAACAACAACAACAACAACAAACAAGTTGTCTCCTTCATTATTTACTTAACTTTTATGGATTAAGCTCATATTTTATGCCAAGTTATATGCTGGGTTTTGAAAATATGCTGATGAATCAAATGCACTGTAATGGTTAATGCTAATTTAACTTGACAGATTCAAAGGGATTATTAACCTTAAAGGCCATTGAGGAAGACCCCCTCCCTCAAAGTCAGCTTTGGGCAACAACTCAGGTATTTCTCAGGTAACATTAGAGAGGGAAACATAACTGTCCCTCTTTAGAGTTTTAAACACCACACGAATAGATGGAGCTATGAGAACTCATTAAAGAAAAGTGAATTTCTTCTGGTCAAAAGAATGGAATCTTAATTTTACTTTTAGCCCTGGGTGCAGACATGACAGTCTTATATGCTTCAAAGATTAGAATATTACATATTGTTCTCTTCCCCCTTAAGAGTTAATCTAATTCCTGGCCTGTCAATCACCTGGTCAAGAGATTCACCCTACAGGAAATCTGATTCAATTGAAGACATATTAAGGAGATGGGAAGAATAATTATCTCCTTAATGAAATAATGCATGCACACATCTCAGAAACCCTTTTTCTGTTGCATCTGGTTATAGAGTTACTGGAATGCAATATATCTCTGCCTGGTCACTTTAGTGAGCTTTTACTCAAAGAACATAACTTTTCATTTTTTCTCTTCATCTGTTTTTCAGGTAACATCTATAAGCTTTGGGATTTCTCACTTTTTCTCTCAAATCTCTCTATCCTTTAGCCATAGAGCTGCTTGCAAATGTCCATTGCTGAATATGCCACATTATAGTAACAGTTCAGTGGATCCTCACTTCTAAGTCCTACTATACAGAAGCTCTTCCTCTTCTTCTTCCTCCTCCCTCTCCTCCTCTTCTTTCTCCTTCCCTCTATCTCTCTCTCCCTTCTTTTCTTCCTTTTTCTAAAGTTATAATCTCTAATTGTATAATAATAGTTCTTTGTAAACTCTCTCTTTTGCTGTCCAAAAAATTAATTCACTGAGTTAACAAGAATACCCTAGAATGCATAGGCCTGGGGTTGCTTTGAGGGACACCAATTTGCCTAGAATCCCAAGTTATGCTCTCCTGAGATAAGACACCAAAGGTCCATTACACTCGAGACCTCACTTTCCCAATTGCAAAAGGATCTAGACTCTCCTAGTGTCAAACTTCTGGGAACGTATGAGGGAGCTTGTAGACCAGGTTAACTGAGGTGAGAAGACCCACCATAAATGTGGGTGGTGCCATTCTATGATCTGTGGTACTCGACAAAAGAAAAAGTAGATGCAAACCAGGAGTCACCATCCATCTCTCTTTGCTTCCAAATTACAGTGTCCACCCACCTTGTATTCCTGCTCCACATTTTTCTCATCATGTTAAACTGTATTTTCAAATCAGCAGCCAAAATAAGCCCTTTATCCACTAAGTTTTGGGGGTTTGTTGTTGTTGTTTTATTAGATATTTCATTCCATCAATGAAAGATGTAAAGAATCTATTGTCTCAAGCCATAGGGTATTTAAAGTCTAGCAAAGAGGGATGAGTAATATATCCACATACTCATTGTGATTGCTTGCTTGCTTGCGGGATTGTAGGCAATGATGAGGGATATATGGTTGGCTAAGAGAGAAAATAATGGGGAGTTTCAAGGTACAGGATCATGGAGGTTTTCCAAGGAAATCAAGTTGCTATGTGTTCTAAAGAACATAGAATGATTTGGGTACATGTGGTAGAATGAATATGCTTGGTCCAGGAAGTGGCACTATTAGGGGGTGTGGCTTTGTTGGAGTAGGTTGTCACTGTGAGGGTGATTTTTAAATTTTGTTGGATATTTTCTTTATTTATATTTAAAATGTTATCCCCTTTCCCCATCCCCCCTTCTCAGAAATCCCCTATCCCACACTCCCTCCCATTGCTTCTATGAGGGAGTTCCCCCACCAACACACTCACTCCCGCCCTCCCACCCTGGCATTCCCCTACACTGGGACATCGAGGCATCACAGGACTAAGGCCCTCTCCTCCCATCGATGCCCAACAAAGCCATCCTCTACTATATATGCAGATGGAGCCATTGGTCCCTCCATGTGTACTCTTTGGTTGGTGGTTTAGTCCCTGAGAGCTCTGGCGGGTCTGGTTGGTTGATATTGTTGTTCTTCCAATGGGGTTGCAAACCCTTTCAGCTCCTTTAGCCCTTTTATTAACTCCTCCATTAGGGACCCCGTGCTCAGTTCAATGGTTGGCTATGAACATCCACCTCTAGATTTCTCAGGCTCTGGCAGATCCTCTCAGGAGACAGCTATATCAGGCTCCTTTCAGCAAGCACTTCTTGGCATCCACAATAGTGCCTGAGTTTGGTGATTGTATATGGGATGGATTCCCTCATGGAGCAGTCTTGGGATTGCCTTTCTTTCAGTCTCTGCTATGCACATTGTCTCTATATTTGTTCCCATGAGTATTTTGTTCCACTTTCTAAGAAGGACCAAAATACCCACACTTTGGTTTTCCTTCTTCTTGAGCTTAATATGGTATGTGAATTGTATCTTGGATATTCTGAACTTTTGGGCTAATATCCACATATCAGTGAGTGTATACCATGTGTGTTCTTTTGTTATTGGTTTAATTCACTCAGGATCATAATTTCTAGTTCCAGTCATTGACCTACGAATTTCAGAAAGTTATTGTTTTTAATAGCTGAGTAGTACTCCATTGTGAAAATGTCCCACAATTTCTGTAACCATTCCTCTGTTGAGGGACATCTGGACAGCTGTTTCCAGCTTCTGGGTATTATAAATATGGCTGCTATGAACATAATGGAACATGTGTCTTTATTACATGTTAGAGCATCTTCTGGGTATATGCCCAGGAGTGGTATAGCTGGGTCTTCAGATAGTTTTGTTTCTATTTTTGTTTTTTTGTTTGTTTGGTTGGTTTTTGGTTTTTCAAGACAAGGTTTTTTTGTATAGCCCTGGCTGTCCTGGAACTCACTCTGTAGACCAGGCTAGCCTTGAACTCAGAAATCTACCTGCCTCTGCCTCCTGAGTGCTAGGATTTTTATGTCCAATTTTCTGAGGGACCACCAGACTGATTTCCAGAGTAGTTGTACCAGCTTGCATTCCCACCAGCAGTGGAGGAGTGTTCCTCTTTCTCCACATCCTCGCCAACATCTGCTGTCACCTGAGTTTTTGATCTTAGCCATTCGGACTGATGTGAAGAGGAATTGCAGGGGTTTTTTTTTTTTTGATTTGCATTTCCCTGATGACTAAGGATGTTCAACATTTAGGTGCTTCTCAGCCATTGGATGGTCCTCAGTTGAAAATTCTTTGTTTAGCTCTGTGCCTCATTTTTTAATAGGGTTATTTGATTCTCTGGAGTCTAATTTCTTGAGTTCTTTGTATATATTAGATATTATCACTCATATATAGGTTTCTTAAAGATCTTTTCCCAAACTTTTGGATGCCATTTTGTCCTATTGATAGTGTCTTTGCCTTACAGAAAGTGCAAATTTATGAGGTCTCCTTTGTGGATTGTTTATCATAGGTCATAAGACATTGATGTTCTGTTCAGGAAATTTTCCCCTGTGCTCATGTGTTCAAGGCTCTTCTCCACTTTCTCCTTTATTTGTTTCAGTGTATCTGGTTTTATGTGAAAGTCCTTGATCCACTTTGACTTGAGATTTTTACAAGGAGATAAGAATGAGTCAATTCACATTCTTCTACATGCTGACCTCAAGTTGAACCAGTACCACTTGTAGAAAATACTGTCTTTTTTCTACTAGATGATTTTAGCTCCTTTGTCAAATATCAAGTGACCATAGGTGTGTGGGTTTGTTTCTGGGTCTTAAATTCTATTCCATTGATATTCCTTCCTGTCTCTGTACAAATACCTTACAGGTTTTTTTTTTTTTTTTAAATCACTATTGATCTGTAATACAGCTTGAGATCAGGGATACTGATTCTCCAGACGTTCTTTTATTGTTAAGTATAGTTTTTGCTATCCTGGTTTGTTTGTTTGTTATTCCAAATGAATTTGCAAATTGCTCTTTCTAACTCTATGATACATTGAGTTCGAATTTTGATGGGGATTGCATTGAATCTGTAGATTGCTTTTGGCAAGATGACCATTTTTACTATATTAATCCTGCCAATCCATGAGCATGGGAGATCTTTCTATCTCCTGAGGTCTTCTTTGATTTCTTTCTTCAGAGACTTGAAGTTCTTGTCATACAGATTTTTCACTTTCTTGGTTAGAGTCACACCGAGGTATTTTATATTATTTATAACTACTGTGAAGGGTATCATTTCACTAATTTCTTTTTAAGCCTGTTTATCATTTGAGTATAGGAAGGCTACTGATTTGTTTGAGTTAGTTTTATATCCAGCCAGTTTGCTGAAATTGTTTATCAGCTGTTTGAGTTTTCTGGTGGAATTTTTAGGGTCATTAGAGTATACTATCATGTCATCTGCAAATAGTGATATTTTGATTTCTTCCTTTCCAATTTGTATCCCTTTGACCTCATTTTGTTGTCTAATTGCTCTAGCTAAAATTTCAAGTACTATATTGAATAGATAGGGAGAGAGTGGTCAGCCTTGCCTAGTCCCTGGTTTTAGTGGAATTGCTTCAAGTTTCTCTCCACTTAGTTTGATGTTGGCTACTGGTTTGCTGTTTATTGCTTTTACATGTTTAGCTATGGGCCTTAAATTCCTGTTCTTTCCAAGATGTTTTACATGAAGGGATGTTGAATTTGGTCAAATGCTTTTTCAGCATCTAATGAAATAATCATGTGGTTTTTTCTTTGAGTTTGTTTATGTATTGGATTACATTGATGGATTTCCATATATTGACTCGTTCCTGCATCCCTGATATGAAGGGTACTTGACTGTGATGAATGATGGTTTTGATGTGCTCTTTGATTTGGTTTATGAGAATTTTATTGAGTATTTTTGCATTGATATTTATAAGGGAAATTGGTCTGTAGTTCTATTTCTTTTTTGGGTCTTTGTGTGGTTAGGTATAAGCATAATTGTGGCTTCATAGAACAAATTGGGTAGTGTTCCTTCTGTTTCTATTTTGTAGAATCATTTGACATGTATTGGTATTAGGTCTTCTTTGAAGATTTGATAGAATTCTGCTCTGAACCCATGTGGTCCTGGTTTTTTTTCGGTTGGTAGACTTTTAATGACTGCTTTTATTTCTTTAGGCGTTATGGGACTGTTTAGATGGTTTATATGATCCTGATTTAACTTTGGCATCTGGTATCTGTCTAGAAAACTGTCCATTTCATCTAGATTTTCCAATTTTGTGGAGTATAGTCATTTGTGGTAGAATCTGATGATTTTTTGAATTTCCACAGTTTACATTGTTATGTCTCCCTTATCATTTCTGATATTATGAATTTGGGTACTGTCTCTGTCTATGACCTCTGGTTAGTCTGACTAATGGTTTATCTATCTTCTTGATTTTCTCAAAGAACTAGCTCCTTGTCTTGTTAATTATTTTTATAGTTCTTTTTGTTTCTATTTGTTTGATTTCAGTCCTGAGTTTGATTATTTCCTGATGTCTACTCTTCTTGGGTGTATTTGCTTCTTATTGTTCTAGAGCGTTCAGGTGTGCTGTCACTGCTAATATATGCTCTCTCCAGTTTCTTTTTGGAGGCACTCAGAGCTGAGTTTTCCTCTTAGCACTGCTTTCATTGTGTCCCATAAGTTTTAGTATGATGTATCTTCATTTTCTTAAATTCTAAAAAGTCCTTAATTTATTTATTTATTTCCTTTTTGACCAAGATATCATTGAGTAGAAGATTGTTCAGCTTTCATGTGTATGTGGGTTTTCTGTTGTTTTTGTTGGTATTGAAGACCAGCCTTAGTCCTTGGTGATCTGATAGGATGCATGGGATTATCTCAATCTTCTTGTATCAATTATATGGTCAGTTTTGGAGAAGGTATCATCAGGTGCCAAGAAGAAGGTATAATCTTTGGTTTTAGGTTGAAATGACCTATAAATATCTGTTAAAACCATTTGGTTCATAACTTCTGTTATTTTCTCTGTGTGTCTGTTTAGTTTCTGTTTCCATGCTCTGTCCATTGCTGAGAGTGGGGTGTTGAAGTCTCCCACTATTATTGTGTGAGGTGTGATATGTGTTTTGTGCTTTAAAAACATTTCTTTTATGAATGTGGGTGCCCTTGCATTTGGAGCACAGATGTTCAGAATTGAGAGTTCATCTTGGTAGATTTTTTCCTTTGATGAGTATGAAGTGTTCTTCCTTATCTTTTTTGATAACTTTTGGTTGAAAGTTGATTATATTTGATATTATAATTGCTACTCCAGCACTTTTCTTGGGACAATTTTCGTGGGTTTTTTTTTTTTTTTTTTTTGCAGCCTTTTATTCTAAGGTAGTGTCTGTCTTTGTCACTGAGGTGCATTGCCTGTATGCAGCAAAATGCTGGGTCCTGTTTAAGTATCCAGTCTGTTAGTCTATGTCTTTTTATTGTGGAACTGAGTCCCTTGATGTTAAAACATATTAAGGAAAAGTGGTTGTTGCTTTGTGCTATCTTTGTTGTTAGAGGTGGAATTATGTTGGTGTGGCTATCTTCTTTTGGGTTTGTTGAAAGAAGATTACTTACTTTCTTTTTCTAGAGTGTAGTTTCCCTCCTTGTGTTGGTATTTTCCATCTATTATCCTTTGTAGGGCTGGATTTGTGGAAAGATATTGTGTAAATTTTGTTTTATCGTGGAATATCTTGGTTTCTCCATCTATGGTAATTGAGAGCTTTGCTGGGTATAGTAGCTGGGGTTAGCAGTTGTGTTCTCTTAGGATCTGCATGACATCTGCTCAGGATCTTCTGGCATTTATAGTCTCTGGTGAGAAGTCTGGTGTAATTCTGATAGATCTGCCTTCATAAGTTACTTGACCTTTTTCCCATACTGTTTTTAATATTCTTTCTTGTTTTGTGCATTTGTTGTTTTGATTATTATATGACAGGAGGAATTTCTTTTCTGGTTCATTCTGTTTGGAGTTCTGTAGGCTTCTTGTATGTTCACAGGCATATCTTTCTTTAGGTTTGGGAAGTGTTCTTCTATAATTTTGTTGAAGATTTTACTGGCCCTTTAAGTTGGGAATCTTCACTCTCTTCTATACCTATTATCCTTAGGTTTAGTCTTTTCATAGTGTCCTGGATTTCCTGTATGTTTTGGGTTAGGAGATTTTTGCATTTTGTGTTTTCTTTGACTGTTGTGTCAATGTTTTTTATGGTATCTTCTGTACCTGAGATTCTCTCTTCTATTTCTTGTATTCTGTTGGCGATGCTTGTATCTATGACTCCTGATCTCTTTCCTAGGTTTTCCATGCCCTGGGTTGTCTTCCTTTGTGATTTCTTTATTGTTTCTATTTCCATTTTTAGATCTTGGATGGTTTTGATCATATCCTTCATCTGTTTTGCTGTCTTTTCTTGTAATCCTTTTAAGGGATTTTTGTGTTTCCCCTTTAAGGGCTTCTACCTGTTTATATGTGTTCTCCCCTATTTCTTTAAGGGAGTTATTTATGTCCTCAAAGTCCTCTATCATTATCATGGGAAGTGATTTTAAATCCAAATCTTGCTTTTCCGGTATGATGATGTATCCAAGACTTGCTATAGTGGAAGAACTGCATTCTGATTATGCCAAGTAATATTGGTTTCTGTTGTTTGTGTACTTGTGCTTGCCTCTCGCCATGTTGTTTTCTCTAGTTCTACCTACCCTCACAGTATCTGACTGGAGTCTGTCCCTCCTGTGATTCTGGTTTTGTCAGAACTCCTCAGAGTCCAGCTGTCTCTGGGATTCTTTCATTCTGGGATCTTGGGATCCTGAGATCCTGGGTGTGTCAAAGCTCCTGGGAGTCAAGCTTTCTCTGGGTATTTTGGGACCAGGTACACAGCTAGCACCCAAGGTCTACTCAGGGTACTGGCTCAGACCAGAGGGAACCTATGCCACTGGCTGGGCAGAGTTCCTTTGTCTCTGGATCCTACTGGCCCCAGTTACTCCCCAGTGTTGGGGAAGATATTGTGGCCTCCTCATCTATGATTCTATGATCTGGGAGTTGAACTTCCTCTGGGTGTTGTGTGACTGGGTACAGAGCTAGTGCTCAAGGTTTGCTCAGGGTACCAGCTCAGACCAGAAGGCTTGGGGGAGGGTTTTAAGATTCTCTTCCTAGCTTCCTAAAGACAGTCTTCTCTTAGCGGCCTTCAGATGAAGATATAGGTCTGTGAGTTCCTCCTATACCATGCTAGCCTAGATGCTGCTATGTTCCCACCTTGATGATAATAGACTGAACCTCTAAACCTGTAAGCCAGCCCCAATTAAATGTCTTATATGGGCTGCCTTGGTCATGTTGTCTGTTCATAGCAGTAAAACCCTAAGACAGTACCTTAAGTCTGTGCTTCAATACCCAAAATACTTGGTACTAAATACTTTATAAAGAATAGACGTTTATTTGTCTCATTATTCTAGGGGTTATAAAGTTCAAATTGCATGGTTTTGTGAGGGTCTCCTGCTACATTACTTTATGACAAGCAGAAAGGGAACCAGCCATGTGGGTATGGGGCATGTGAATGATGGAAGAAACAGGAGAAGAGAGAAAGGACAGATCTATTCTTTCATAAAATTCTTTCACACAGAGTAACTTGGCCTTGGGGTAAATTTATCTTGTTCATGGGTTGTGCTCCATGATCTAGTAATCTCCAAAAGGCCTTACTATCTCTATACTATTTTTTGTTGGGGGCGCATGAACCTCTGGGAAAACAAACTACATTAAAAACACAGCAAGAGACAAAGGCAATAGGAGACAGTTTAGTGGATGAGAGAAACAAAGACAGATTGAAGACATAGTAGGTCTCCAAGAAATAAAAGCTTGAGGCAAGTTTAAAGAATTGAGGAAAATCTGAGGGTGATACACAAAAGGAAGAATGGTCTAAAATGAAATGGTAATCTTCGTGGGTTGGGCCTAATGTCCATGAATAGTAGCTTGGTTATTTTTATAGGTAAAAGAGAGATATTAGTGGCTTTTTAAGCAACTGAGTGACTATATTTAACTATTTCTTTTTATGATAATTTAAATTTTGTTTTAAAAAATAAGCACACAAGGAATGAGCTTCTGTTATAAAATTTTCAAAGAATGCATGTTTTTAGTAAATTTTCCTTTCTGCTTTCTGTCCTATCTCCTGCTACCCCTAATTACACGTGTAAACTCTCCCTGTCACTTCTCTTTCTCTTTCTTGCTGCATGTCCTTTTGCCTACCCATTTTTCCTAATTGCCTATTTTTATCTTCTCTTGGTCTCCGTTCTAGGTTTTCAGGTTTTCCCCACAATTATACCCATTTATACATATTCATTACAGGCTAGGAGCCACATATTAGAAAGGACATCCAGGTTTCTCCTTCTGAGTTTGAATTATTTCCCTTACTATTATACTTCCCAAATCTACCCATTTCCCCCAAAATTTTCATAGTTAATTTTTTTCACAAGAGAGATCTGGCTGTTATCAACAAAATGAACTGTAGAAAGACAGAAGAGAGAGAAGTTCTGTCCATCTCTGATGGGATTATCCAGTAAATGAGGGTAGTAACATTCACTAGGGGACAGTAAGAGAGGGTGGGAAAAGTTAGGTGCCATGGATGGGTAGGAAGATGACAAATGTGAAAAAGATCACATTTGCAGTAAGAAGCTGTTGAGTTCACTTTGAGTGAATCTTAACATGCAAGTGGGTAGTTTGATAAATATATTTGGAACTTGAGGAAGGAAAGGGGCCACCTAAAAATAGAAATCTCCCTGTTGTCAGTTCATACACTGGTGAAAATTGAAGACAAGGAATGACAGAATTCACCAGGGCAAAATGGAGAGTGAGCACAAGAAAAGCACAAAAATAGACCTTTAATCAATTCCAGTAGTTAAGAGTCAGATGGAAGAGAGTAAAGTTGGGAGACTAAGAAGAATCATCCAGAAATGTACATCCTGGCACAGAGAGTCCTCCAAGGAGGATGTAGCGTCTGGCATAAATGGCACATAAGAGATGAAGACTGAAAAATGTTCATTAAAGTTACTAACACAAGTTATCAGGCAGAGCGAAGAACCCACCAAGATCTTCCTGTGTTTCCTTTATCTGAGAGGTACAATTATGATGGCTGACATTAACTTTGTGTGTGGGGGTTCCACTTCTAACTCTTCATGGGGCCTTTTGACCTTTTCCGAAGCCCACTTGTGTATTGAAAAAGATGACAGTGTTGTAGACCACCTCCAGCATAGTTCTCCAGGTCTCTGAGTTATTCCCAACTGATTAGTGTTCCAGGCATCATTTTTATAGCTACCATTTATCACTAATTTGGTCCAAATTCTGCCTCCATGTCGTTTTTCCTTTTAAGGGCTAATAGTTATACATTAGCTACAATTTATTCCTACAATTACTTTTCAAGGGCTCAGCGATGATAGTAGTTTTCAATCCCATAGTGTAAAATGTGTTTTCACATAATTATATAAATAAGTGAATGAACAAATTATTGAAAGCAAAAAGCTGTCAGACCCCAGGCACACCATCTTATTGCCTACTATTCCAGGTACCTCCCATTAACTTTCCTTAGCTCTGGGTGGGCATGCAGAAATTGAGCCACAAGAACAAATTACTGAAGCAGCAAATTTAAAAAAGTTCTTATTAGCAATTTGATTATGCAGATGTCACAAATAAGTGGACAGTTATTTAAAACTACAAAAATACACAATTAACTCAATCAAATGCAGGATCACAATTCAATTTCTGTTTCAAGGTCAGTTGTTTACCTTCTTATGTACAACAAATCACTGCATATTGAAAGCTAGGTTTACCTCTTCGTAGTTCACCAATTAGCATCTCCTTTGAGGTTTCTTAGTACATTTGGTTTCAAAAACATTATTTAACACTTGGACAAAATGGCTCCCTCTTACTGTCTAGCTGTGTTTGAATCTACTAGGAGTAAGTGGGCAATATTTATCCAGGTTAGCATAAAAACACTGTACAATTGTGAACAGAGAAAACCAAATGTGATATGTGTTAATCTCTTAATTCAGATACAAATTTATTCTTAAAATCCAGATTTTCCCTGCCTAGCCTTCTTGGTACTTGAGCTTTGCTTCTCTGTGTCTTGATTACATCTAGTTAGGCCTAGGAAGGACTTCTTATTTAAGAAAGAAGCCAGCTTCAAAGGCATCCTTGTCCCTAATCTTGTCAAGTATCTCCCAAACAGGAATGTCCTTTATCAGGCCTTCTTACCCATATTTGGTTAAATACAACAGGCCTTGTTTCTGATACAATGGCACCGCTTTGGTTCAAAACTATTATCCTCCCAAACATTGGTATATTCTTCTTGAGGAACATGAATCCTCATTGGCTTTTCCAGTTCTTCTTTGTATATCATTTCCACAAAAATCTGCCCCACATATGAGCTAAGATGCAATGATACCCCTAAAACAATCAGAAGACTGGATTTTAGGTTGTGTTTGTATATTTGTTTATTTTATTATTTTAATTTATTATCATTTCTCTGTGTGAAGATAGATAGATAGATAGATAGACATACACAGAGAGAGAGAGAGAGACAGAGACAGAGAAACAGAGAGAATTACACAGAAATTTTCAGAGGAGCACATGTTACAGTGTGTGTAGAGGTCATACAACAGGCCTTGGGAATCATTTTTTCCCACCATTGGTTCCAGGGGTGGAATTCAGGTCATCAAGTTTGTTTGGTAAGTGCCTTCATCTACTAAGCCATCTTGAAGGGCCTCTTTTTATTGGTGAATGTTCATTGTACTGTTTCAAGTTTGAAGTATTGCTACGAGTTTGTGGAAGCCAAAAATGGATGTGTGAACTATCTGTGGATGCTAGGTATAAGCTCTGGATCTCCAGAAGAGCAGTAAGTGCTTTTAACTGCTTAACCATCTCATCATCCACATTTTTTTTTTTTGGTGCAACTTCCTGATATATATTCTTGAAAATATCCTGCAAAGTTTCCAAGCATAGATTTCATAAAGTCACCTGGTTCTAGAGTCATGTCAGTATTGCTACGTCTCACCAGCAATGAAGAGAAAAATGGCATGTGAATTGTAGGAGGACCTTTAATTCTAAACTAAAGTACATAAGAATCGATAGTAGTAATATACTTCAAGAAAACTGTGCCCAGAAACTCAGAAACAGAGTAGCCAGAAGTGCTAGAGAGTCCTAAGGAAACAATGTTTTGAGATAGTCCAACATGGGTAGAAAAACCTGGCCAAATCTTGTTTTATCTGACTCTGTAGGAGTCATGTCACTCCCCTCTCTGTGTGTCTGACTTCCTCCTTACCAGAGTATGGGGAGTGTGGTGGTCAGGACTTTCAGATGCACATGAATATGATTTGACTTCAGTGCCTATCTTGGATACATTACTTTATACACTTGCTCAAGACAAAACAACTTTTAGAGTCCATTTAGTGCAAGTATTAATGAAGGGTTAGAGAGAAGGCTCAGATCTAAAATTACACAGTGTTTTTTCAGAGGACCCCAGTTTAGTTCCATGCACCCATGTTGGGTGGTTGCAGGAATATGTTCTTACCATCTTGTTCTTATGGCCAACCAAGAGAAAATAGCAATGACCTATATTTTGGGGGGCATCTCTGTAGCCTCCTTGACCAATAACACATGTGAAGGTGAGAGTTTTCATTTAATAACCCATATCCTCTGGGAGTATAACTCACTCATACAGAGTGTCCATTCAAACTGTCTATAAAAATAAATAAATAAATATCATTTTAAATTTTTCATACAAAATTAGGCTTCTATAATGCTTTTTTTGCAATGCTTAATTTTGTTTAGGTCATCACTACCTTCTCTCCACCATTTCCCTGCTCCTACCCCAACTTACACCTTTACCACCCTGTCCTCCCCCTCCTCATTTCAGATCACATGTGTTCTACTATTTCATCCCTCCTTAAAGGCTCCTCTTGTCCACCATATCATGGGCCCTTACTAGCTTCCTGGTTCTATAGATTCCCCAAATTAAACATAAAATTTAAGAGAGTCAAACCTAGGATCTCCATATGAGAGAGAATATAACAATTGTCTTTTGAGACCTAGATTAATTCACACTTAGTATAATATTTTCCAGTTATATCCAGTTGCCTACAAATTTTAAAGATTTATTTTTCTTTAGAGATGATTAATATTTCACTGCATCATTTCATTATTATCACATTTCATTATCCATTCATCAGCTAATAGATATCTAGGCTGATTCAATTTCTAGCTATTGTGAATGGAGTAACAATTCATGTGGATATGCAAATATCTCACTAACAGGCTACAGAGTCCTATAGGTATATGTCCAGAAGCGGTTAACTGGGTCATGTGGAAGTTCTATTTTTAACATTTTTAGAAAGCACCACAATGACTGGCATAAGAGCAGCAGCATTTTACCCTCTCACCAACAATGAGTGAAGTTCCTCTTTCTCCATATCCTGGCTAGCATATGTCGTCTGGTTTTTTTCATGATATCCATTCTGCCTGCTGTGAGATTGAATGTCAAAGTAGTTTTAATCTGCATTTCCATAATGGCTAATAGTGTTGAGTGCTTTTAAAATTGTTTATTAACCATTCATACTTCTTCTTTGAGCAAACCTCTATTTAGTTTCATAGCCAATTTTAACTTTAAAATAAATGTCTATTAGTCTTTTACCTGTATATGTGTTGTGTATGTGTATGTGTATGTTATGTACGATGTTCAAGACTGGTGGCCATGGAGGTCAGAAGAGGGGAAACAGATCCTCAAGAACTGAAGTTATAGATGGCTGCTCAGAGCTGAACCTGGGTCCTGTGCAAAACCAACAAGTTCTTTTATACACTGAGCCATTGTGATAGCCCCACAATAGCCCAGTTTTAATTCAGTTGATGTTTCCTTGATATTTAGTTTCATGAGTTTTGTTTGTTCTATATTCCAATTCTCTGTCAGATATATAGCTAGAATAGATTTTCTCCCATCCTGTATGCTGCGTCTTCATTCAAATGAGTTTCCTTTGCTGTACAAAGCTTTTTGTTTTGATGAGCTCCCATTGGCCAATTATGGGCCTTATTTCCTAAGATATCCAAGACTTGTTCATAAAGTTCGTACCTGTGCCTAGAAGTATATTTCCTACTTTCTTCTCTGAAGGTTTTCGGCTTCAGGTTTTGTGTCTTGGTTCTTGAACCATTTATAATTGGTGTTTGTGTACAGTCAGTTTTCATTTTTCTGCATGTAGCTACCAGTTATCTACTTGTTGAAGATGCTGTATTTTCTACTAGGTGTATTTTTGGCATCTTTCTCAAAAAAATGGATGTCTATAGTTGTGTGGCATTGTATCTCTGCTCTCTATTCTATTACACTGGGTCTGATTTTGTGCCAGTGCCATGCTATTTTCATTGCTATGGCTCCATGGCTCTGTAGTATAACTTGAAATTCAAGCTGCATTCTTTTACTTAATTAATTTAGTTAGTTAATTTTCCAGACATTCTAAGTTAACTCGCTCATTCTCTCCGATGATGCTTCTCCCTTTCTTCTGCCATGTGACTACCTGTCCACCATGTGGTTGCTTACAAATGCCATGACTGTGTACATGGCATATTCTTCTTCTCTACCTTCCTTCTGGCATCTGCATCTTGCTTGCTTTATTGGAGTTAAAAAACAAAACAAACAAAACAAAAAAAACCTCTGATAAAAGTATCCTTAAGCTTCCCAATGAGTTAATTTCCAATTTATTTTATTAACAAGACTAAAAACCCCCTAAAAGGGAACCTTAACTTCTGCAGTAACAGCACTTCCTTGAAGTTGTTACTGCTCTCCCTGTGACAGTGACATTACACTATGTTGTAGCAATTCTAGGGACCTTGCAGCTAGATTTCAGGATTTTCAGCTCAGCTCTGAATCTCAACTTTCCCACCCACTTTCCTGCAGCAATTTCTCCTGACTTACTAAGTCCATTTAAGAAACTTTGTCTCCTGTTGGACAAGAGCTATATATTATCACATCTGTTTTATTTCACAGAGTTTCCATTGTGAGGCTTCTAATCTGCCATCCTACCCAGAAGTCATAATTAAGTAGTGTTTTAAATACCTTTTATCACTATTTTACATATTTCTCAAGTTGTTCAGAATCTTGATGAGAAAATATTTATTGGGCATTTGGGAGTCTCCTGCAAGCACGTATTCTACATTATAGTAGTATAGTAGTGAGTACCACAAACAGAAGCTGTGTCTTTGTGAAGCTTATATTTCCATTTTCTGTAGGATCTATTTCTGGTGCAAATTGCATTTCTGTCATCATCACTTGTGTGTCATATGATCTCCAGGGAGTAGACCGTGAAGGTAGTATCCCAGCTGTGTGACATCAGTGGCTGACTAGGGATGTGGCAGAGCTTTGTGCTTATGCCTTTCTAAGAAGGCTTAACTTAGAGTTGTAATCCCAGGAGATGAGACTGCTGCTGAAATAGAGATAGAATCCTTCCTATTACACCTAATATTGGAATCTGTCACTCTTCTGAGTCTATTCTCTGCACATTCCCCCAGTAGATGATTCCACACCCATATGTACACAGGCACCACAGTACAGATGGGATTCAGTGAGTTATTAAAACAAAAAAGACATAAAACTGAGTGGGAGATAAGTAGGGAATCCTGGGGGAGCTGTAGGGAGAAATGGAACAGATATTAATAAGTTATATTGTATATATGGATTAAAATGTCAACAAATGAAAAGCTCAACTAATATTTATAAAGAGTTGATCCGTCTTTATAAACCACACCAGTACCCTGTGACAGAGTCAACAATTTTGAAGGTTCAATGTTTAGGATTTAGCATCACTTCAAAACCCTGGAAATATTAAGTCTGGAAAAAATTGCAGATATTAATTTTCCCTCAAATAAAATAAAGCTCCCCAAGATATTTTATGTGCTGTTCCCAGATTGTTCAAGTGATCTTAGGTATGGATGTTCAGAATCCTAACTTAGAGTCACTTATGAGCACAACTATTGTTATTAGATTTGCTTCATTATATTCTATACAAGGTTTGTGGCAGTGCTATATTCAACAGTCTATTGGCACTATTTTTCTTTCATTTTTTTTAAAGTTGGCCTTGAGATGAACTGAGAAGTTTTATTGGCATGCTTATCAAATAAAGTTACATCAGCAATTCCAAACAGTGGAAAGTCAAGAACAGTATTCTTTTTATTTTCATACTTTATTTACATTTCAAATGTTTCCCCCTTTCCAGATCTCCACTTTGAAAACCTCCTATCACATCCCCCTCCCCTGCCTCTATGAGGGTATTTCCCCACCCACCCACCCACCCACTCTCGTCTTCCCTCCTTGGCATTCCCCTATACTGGGGCATCTAACACCCTCAGGCCCAAAGGCCTCTCCTCCACCTGACAGCTAACAAGAACCTCCTCTGCCACATTTGTGACCAGCACCATGGGTCCCTCCATGTGTATTCTTTGGTTGGTAGTCCAGTCTCTGGGAGCAACAGGGGGTCAGGCCTGGTGAAACTGTTGCTCCCTCCATGGGGCTGCAAACTCCCTCAGCTCCTTCAGTCCCTTCTCCAACTCCTCCATCTGGGACCTCATGCTCAGTCCCATGGTAGCTGTGAAATGAATCTTGAGGATTCCGAAATTTTGGGCTAATATCCACTTATTAGTGTGTACATACCATGTTTGTTCTTTTGTGACTGAGTTACCTCACTCAGGAGGATATTTTCAAATTCCATCCATCTGCCTGCAAATTTCATGAAGTCATTGTTTTTAATGGCTGAGTAGTATTCCATTGTGTAAACATACCACATTTTCTGTATCCATTCCTCTGTTGAGGGACATCTGGGTTGTTTCCAGTTTCTGGCTATTATACATATGGCTGCTATGAACATAGTGGAGCATGTGTCTTTATGACTTTTTGGAGCATCTTCTGGGGATATGCCCAGGAGTGGAATAGCTGGGTCCTCAGGTAGTATTATCTCCATTTTTCTGAGGGTCTACCAAACTGATTTCCACAGTGGTTGTACCAGCTTGCAATCCCACCAGCAAAGAAGGAATATTCCTCTTTATCTAAATCCTAGCCAGCATCTGTTCTCACCTTAGTATTTGATTAGCCATTCTGACTGCTGTGAGGTGGAATCTCAGGGCTGTTTTGATTTGCATTTCCCTGATGACTAAAGATGCTGAACATTTCTTTAGGTGCTTCTCAGCCCTATGAGTTTCCTCAGTTGAAAATTCTCTGTTTAGCTCTGTTCCCCATTTTTTGATAGGGTTATTTAGTTCTCTGCAGTCTAACTTCTAGAGTTCTTTATATATATAGGATATTAGCCCTCTATCAGACATAGGATTGGTAAAGATCTTTTCCCAATTTGTTGGTTGTCATTTTGTCCTATTAAGTGTGTCCTTTGCCTTACAGAAGATTTACAATTTCATAAGGTCCCATATGTAAATTCTTGATCTTAGAGCATAAGCCACAGGTGTTCTGTTCAGGAACCTTCCCCTGTGCCCATGTGTTCCAGACTTTTCCCTACTTTCTCTTCTATTAGATTCAGTGTATCTGGTTTTATGTGGAGGTCCTTGATCCACTTAGTCTCGAGCTTTGTACAGGGATATAGGGATGAATCAATTTGCATTCTTCAACATGTAGACCGCCAGTTGAACCAGCACCATTTGTTGAAAATGCTGTCTTTTTCCCACTGGATAGTTTTAGCTCCTTTGTCAAAGATCAAGTGACCATATGTGTGTGGGTTCATTTTTGGGTCTTCAATTCTATTCCATTGATCCACCTGACTGTCACTGTACCAATACCATGCAGTTTTTATCCCTATTGCTCTGTAGTACAGCTTGAGGTCAGGGAGGCTGATTCCCTCAGAAATCCTTTTATTGTTGAGAATAGTTTTTGCTATCCTGGGTTTTTGTTATTGTTGTTATTTCATATAAATTTGAGAATTGCTCGTTCTAAGTCTATGAAGAATTGAATTGGAATTTTGATGGGGATTGCATTGAATCTGTAGAATGCTCTCAGCAGGATGGACATTTTAACTATATTAATCCTGCCAATCCATGAGCATGGGAGATCTTTCAATCATCAGAGGTCTTCTTCGATTTCTTTCTTCAGAGACTTGAAGTTCTTGTCATATAGATCTTTCATGTGTTTGGTTAGAGTCACACCAAAATATTTTATATTGTTTGTGACAATTGTGAAGGGTGTCATTTCCCTAATTTCTTTCTCAGCTTGTTTATCCTTCAAGTATAGGAAGGCTACTGATTTGCTTGAATTAATTTTGTATCCAGCCACTTTGCGGAAGTTGTTTTTCAGCTGTAGCAGATCTTTGGTGGAATTTTTCGGGTCACTTAAGTATACCATCATATCATCTGCAAATAGTGATATTTGGATTTCTTCCTTTCCAATTTGTATCCCTTTGACCTCCATTTGTTGTCTAATTGCTCTAGCTAGAACTCCAAGTACTATATTGAATAGATAGGAGAGAGAGGGCAGCCTTGTCTAGTCCCTGATTTTAGTGGGATTGCTTCAAGTTTATCTTCATTTAATTTGATGTTGGCCACTGGTTTGCTGTATATTGCTTTCACTATGTTCAGGTATGCTCCTTGAATTCCTAATCTTTCCAAGACTTTTATCATGAAGGGATGTTGAATTTTGTCAAATGCTTTTTCAGCATCTAAGAAAATGACTCTGTTTTTTTTTTCTTTGAGTTTGTTTATGTAGTGGATTTCATTGATGGATTTCCAGGTATTGAACTCTCCCTGCATCCCTGGGATGAAGCCTACTTGATCATGGTGAACGATCATTTTGATATGTTCTTGGACTCAGTTTGCAAGTATATTATTGAGTATTTTTGCATTGGTATTCATAAGGGAAATTGGTTTGAAGTTTTCTTTGATTGTTGGGTCATTATGAGGTTTTGGTGTCAGTGTAACTGTTGGCCTCATAGAAGGAATTGGGTAGTGTTTCTTCTGTTTCTATTTTGTAGAATCATTTGACATGTATTGGTATTAGGTCTTCTTTGAAGGTCTGATAGAATTTTGCACTGAACCCATGTGGTCCTGGGATTTGTTTGCTTCTGAGACTTTTAATGACTGCTTCTATTTCTTTAGGGGTTATGAGACTGTTTAGATGGTTTATCTGATCCTGACTTTACTTTGGTATTTGGTGTCTAACTAGAAGATTGTCCTTTTCATCTAGATTTTCCAATTTTGTTGAGTATAGGCTTTGTAGTAGGGTCTGATGATTTTTTGAATTTCCTCAGAATCTATTGAGATATCTCCCTTTTTATTTCTAATTTTGTTAATTTGGATGCTGTCTCTGTGCCTTCTGGTTAATCAGGCTAAGGGTTTATCTATGATGTTGATTTTCTCAAAGAAGCAGCTCCTGATTTTGTTGATTCTTTGTATAGTTCTTTTTGTTTCTACTTGGTTGATTTCAGCCCTGAGTTTGATTATTTCCTGACTTCTACTCCTCTTGGGTTTATTAGCTTCAATTTGTTTTATAGCTTTAAGGTGTGCTGTTAAGCTTATAGTGTATGCTTTCTCCAGTTTCTTTTTGGAGACACTTAGAGCTATGAGTTTTCCTCTTAACACTGCTTTCATTGTGTCCCATAGGTTTGGGTATGTTGTACTTTCATTTTCATTAAATTCTAGGAAATCTTTAATTTCTTTCTTTATTTCTTCCTTGACCAAGCTATCATTGAATAGAGCATTGTTCAGCTTCCATGTGTATGTGGGCTTTCTGTTGTTGTTGCCATTGAAGACCAGCCTTATTCCATAGTGATCTGATAGGAGGCATGGGATTATTTCAATCTTCTTATATCTGTAGAGGTTTGTTTTGTGACTGATTATATGGTCAATTTTGGAGAAGGTACCATGAGGTGCTGAGAAGAAGGTATATTCTTTTGACATAAGATGAAATGTTTTATAGATATCTGTTAAATCCATTTGGTCCATAACATGTTTTAGTTTCACTGTGTCTTTGTTTAGATTGTGCTTCGAAGATCTCCCCTTTGATGAGAGTGGGGTGTTGAAGTCTCTCACTATTATTGTGTGAGGTGCAATGTGTGCTTTGAGGTTTTGTAAAGTTGCTTTTATGAATGTGGGTACTCTTGTATTTGTGGCATAGATGTTCAGAATTGAGAGTTCTTCTTGGTAAATTTTTCCTTTGATGAGTATGAAATGTCCTTCCTTAACTATTTTGATGAATTTTGGTTGAAAGTCGGTTTTATCCAATATTAGAATGTCTACTCCAGCCTGTTTCTTGTTACCATTTGCCTGGAAAATTGTTTCCCAGCCCTTTACTCTGAGATAGTGTTTGTCTTTAACACAGAGGTGCATTTCCTGGATGCAGCAAAATGCTGGGTCCTGTTTATGGATCTAGTCTGTGAGTCTATGTCTTTTTATTGGGGAATTGAGTCCACTGATATTAAGAGATATTAAGGAATAGTGATTGTTGCTTCCTGTTATTTTTGATATTATTTTTATGTTTGTGTGGCTATCTCCTTTTGAGTTTGTTGAAAGAAGATTACTTTCTTGCTTTTTCTAGGGTGTAGTTTCCCTCCTTGTGTTGGCGTTTTCCATCTATTATCCTTTGTAGGGCTGGGTTTGTGGAAACATACTGTGTAAATTTGGTTTTGTCATAGAATATCTTGGTTTCACGACCTATGGGAATTGAGAGTTGTGCTGGATATAGCAGCCTGGGCTGGCATTTGTGTTCTCTTAGAGTCTGTATGAGATCTGCCCAGGATCTTCTAGCTTTCATAGTCTCTGATGAGAAGTCTGGTGTAATTCTGATAGGTCTGCCTTTATATGTTACTTGACCTTTTTCTCTTACTGCTTTTAATATTCTTTCCTTGTTTTATGCATTTTGTGTTTTGATTATAATGTGATGGGAGGAATTTCTTTTCTGGTCCAATCTATTTATAGTTCTGTAGGAGTCTTGAATATTTATATTCATCTCTTTCTTTAGGTTAGTGAAATTTTCTTCTATAATTTTGTTGAAGATATTTACTGGCCCTTTAAGTTGGGAATCTTCACTCTCTTCTATACCTATTATCCTTAGGTTTGGTCTTCTCATTGTGTCCTGGATTTCCTGGATGTTTTGGGTTAGGAACCTTTTGAATTTTGCATTTTCTTTGACTGTTGTGTTAATGTTTCCTATGGTATCTTCTGCACCTGAGATTCTCTCTTCTATCTCTTGTATTCTGTAGGTGATGCTTGCATCTATGACTCCTAATCACTTTCTTAGGTTTTCTAACTCCGGGGTTGTCTCCTGTTGTGATTTCTTTATTGTTTCTATTTCTATTTTTAGATCCAGGATGGTTTTGTTCATTTCCTTCCTTCACCTGTCTGATTGTGTTTTCCTGTAATTCTGCCTATTTGATTGTGTTTTACTGTAATTCTTTATGTGATTTTTGTGTTTCCTCTTTAAGGACTTCTAGTTGTTTATCTGTGTCCTCTTGTATTTCTTTAAGGGAGTTATTTATTCCCTACTTAAAATCTTCTATTATCATGAGATGTGATTTTAAATTTGGATCTTGCTTTTCTGGTGTTTTGGGGTACCCAGGACTCGTTGTGTTGGGAGAACTGGGTTCTGATGATGCCATGTTGCCTTGGTTTCTGTTTCTCATGTTCTTGCCCTTGCCTTTTGCTGTCTGGTTATCTTTGGTATTAACTGGTCTTGCTCTCTCTGACTGTGGCTTGTCCCTCCTGCAAGCCTATGTGTCAGTACTTCTTGGAGACCTGCTCTCTCTGAGGGGAATTTGGATTTGGAGAGCTGTGGTACAGGGTCAGCTCTTGGATGCAGACTGAAACCAGAAGGATTCTCTTTCCAGCTGTTCCTTAGTTCCTGTGTCCTTTTGGCTCTGCAAGGGTGCTTCTTGATCCAGGAATTTGAACAAAAGTGGTGTTCTTGCACGTGCTTGAAGGTGTGTCAGCACTCCTGGGAGACCAGCTCTCTCCTGGCACTATTTGAGTATGCAGCCCTGTGTCACAGGATCAGCTCCCCTGCTGCAGAAGGAAACCAGAAGAACTCGCTTCAGTCCCTTTGTCCTGAGAGTCCCAGGTGGGTACCTCTAAGCAGAGGTGCTGGCCTTACCCCACTCACAGGCTTGTCCACACTCCTGGGAGGCTAGCTTTCTCCTGGTACTATTTGGCTATGGAGCTCTGTGTCCCAGGCTGAGGTCCCCAGCCACAGATGGAACAGGAAGGCTCCTGTGGCTCTATTTTTCTAACAGCGCAATTGCTGGTTAGCATTTTTAACAACAATGTAGTTTTAAATTAGAATGTATAACTTGCTTTGTCCCAGTTATAGTACTGCTGATGTATTTTTCTGTGTACTGGTTTGCCACAAAATAATGTAGCTCGTTTGACTGTATTTATTTTTTTACAATGATATGGGACTTAGCCTGAAATATATCCAAGGTATACCAGTATAATTTTACTAGACATATGGGCATTACCTCTAATCAGTAGTCTCAGGCAACATACATTGACCAAGTGGCAATATGCCCAGATGTGTGACAGTTGTAGTTTCCACTTGTTCCCAACATTGGGTATGCAAAGCTCTTATACATGGTGCAGGATACCAGAAACTGGGTCTTCTCAGAGGCAGGCTTCATCTCATTCTTGCTGCCTGAAACTTGCTCTCTGGAGTATTTGTGCCTTCAGGCAGCTGCTCTGCCAGCTGAAAGGCACACTTTACTCCAAACCTCATTGTGGGTATCAAATCACAGCTGTTAACATGCCAGTTCTTCACTGGTACTAGAAATCTGCTCTGCTTCCCCTATTCACATTGAGTTCATCACACCCAAGATTTGTGGTAACTAGCTTTGCAATCATCTTTTCCGTATGTTATGTGATTGTATTGTCAAAGTCACAGTCACTTGTGACCTAAGACTAATTATGCTTAGAATCAGAATTATGGATACCAAAGGAGTTGGTGTTGAAACCCCCTAGGTAAGTACAAATCAATTGTGATTGCTTCAGAGGAAAAAGAGGTGGTATTGCTTTATCATCTCTTCACTCTTATCTACTGTCCAAACCATGGGATTAATATGCTTATTTTCTGAACTATAGTTCTTCAAGAAAAATATTCTATAGAACAAGTTCTTTTTTTTTTAGCTGATGAATAAAGCTGTC
Organism: Rhynchomys soricoides; assembly: GCA_019843965.1. Classification (NCBI taxonomy): domain Eukaryota; kingdom Metazoa; phylum Chordata; class Mammalia; order Rodentia; family Muridae; genus Rhynchomys; species Rhynchomys soricoides. Next base: position 809,764 of record JADRCH010007414.1, read on the forward strand.
TTAAGCAAAAAATAAATAAATAAATAAAACAAGTTCTTATGTCACTTACAGTATGAAAGATAGTCAGAAATACAGCTTGCATCCTCAAACATTGGCAGTTTGATTGTAGATTTTAATGTTTATTACAACAGTAAAATCTGAAATAGCTACAAGTTTCAAATATAAAGCATAAATGATTGAAATTGATTAATGGTATACAATAGAATGTGGTGGGCTATAACTGTAGATCAATAGTGGGACACATGTCTAGTCATGTAAGGCCTTGGGTTCAGTCTGAAGTACTGCAAAATAAGGTAAGAGAAAGGAGTGGGATGCAGTTAGATGGAATGTTCCTGTTCTGCTTAAAAGCTTATCAGTATGGGTCATGTGCAGGCAAGCACAGATGCATTGAGTTTATATGTGCAATAAGTAAGTCATGTCCAGAACAGGGCATTTCATACCACCTCTATGCATTCTTTCTGTGATATCTTCCACAATGTTCCCTAAGCCTTGGGGTTTAGGGAAGGTTGATATGGATGTCCCATCTATGGTTAAATACTCAGAGTCTCTGAATTTTCTCAGAATTTTGAATAATTGAACTATGACTCTACCTGCTATAATTAGAAACTTCTCTCACCAAGATGAGAGCATCACAAATCTATAGGTATAAACATAAATATTTAGAGGGAAGTTTGACAATATGGCCAGCTAGCCAAACAGCACCTTAAATTTCCATTCTAGGGTCCTTATCAATAGGTTCTGAGCATGTTTACAACAGCAAGCATGGAAACATCAAACAATGGAAATAACACTAGATTCTTCATTCTAGTTTGGACAAAGGAATAAGTATTCTTTATTCAAAGTAGATTTACATTCTATTTTAGATATTTTAACACTGTACTCTACAATATTGTGTAAGTCTCTATTATTTTTGTAATGTATTTTTTATTTCACTGTTTCTTTAATAAAATACATTATTAGTTCCTTGAGAATTACATACAATGTATTTTTATCATTAGACCTCTTCCACAACTCCTCTCAGATATACTCACCTTTTCTAACTATCCAACTTGTGTCCCTTTTTTCTCAAAAAACATGAACCATCGAGTCTAGTTTGTCCTACCCATAGAGTGGCATAAATGTTAGGAGAGTAAACAACCACTTTCTAATTATATTAGACTCACTCCTCAAGATGAAACCCATCCCTGGATCCATTATCAGGGATAAGAACCTGTGGCTAGATAGGTCAAATGCCCTAAGAGAGAACCAACCACTATTCTGCTAAATGGACACAGTGTCAAACCAACTCTTAATGACTTATCATTATACCAATATATTAGTGCAACTCTCAACTCTTATCATAGAAACTTCTATTTCCAGTAAATGGCAATTACCATAGAGACCCACAACTGGTGAAGGTATATCAAATAAGAGATTGTGGAATGCTCAGCTCTAAATGAGACATCTATATCACATCACTTACTCCCAAGAACTAGTAATAATTGAACAAGAAAAGGCAGAAAGATTGTAAATTAATTTAAATTTTGTGCATTTAATGTACAGCATGATATGTTGCTATGATTCACATAGTAAAAGAATGACTATAATCAAGGTGACTAACATATCCAACTCCATATAAGTACCATGTTTAGCACATGGTAAGAATATTTAAGATCAAGTCTCTTAGCAAATGTCCAGTATACAATACAGTATTACTACCTACAACTCTATAAATCACATCTCTAGAACTACTTTATTTCCTTATCACTTAAATGTCTGAATTAAATTGCCTTTGGGCACTAAAGAGCCTTTGTTTCTAAGATGCTTTGTTGGATTTCTAATCTTTCTTTAAAGAATGAAGCTGTGAATAAGTAAGATGTCCCCAGTGACACTTTGAAAGAATAATTTTTTTGAGACTTAAAGCATATACACATTTAGATGATTTGGGATTGTATATAGTGGCAGCATTCCCACTTGGTCTTTGTCCAGTAATGCTGATATATAGGTCTGACTCATAAATAACTATGAGCAGGAAATTTAAAAGAGATGCTGTCTAAGCAGCTTTTGTTTGCAATCCATTGATTAGTTAGTCCTTTACTCAAAAACGTTGAGGGTACTGGCTTCTTTGAATATTGGAATAAGGGAACAAAGCCTTGTCTGATGGGCTTCATTAACAAGCATTGAAAGAATGTAAGCACCAGAGGGAGGGAGAAGAGCTGTGAAATGCTGTCCTCTGTCCTGACAGGATGAGGCACCCATTGATTCACAGCAGCTGTGGTTGCTTACTCAAGACCCATATAAGATAAAGCTAGTCCAAATTCCAGTATGTTTGGAAGATGAGCTCCAAAAGTCCTACCCTTAGCTGAGGAACTATTGATGATGGCCTCTAACAGCTGATGGCTGTTAGAGGAGAGAGTCTCAGCTTTCTTCGGGCACAGGCACTGTAGGGTTGCCCATGTTCTAGTGGATGGCCCCATGCCAATAAGATGTAAGCAGCACTAATCGGACACAATGTGTTAGATGATTAAGGAAATGAGAGAAAAGATACAGAGGAGAAAGAGGAGGGGTGGAGAGAGGAAAAAAGAAAGGAGAAAGAGAGAGAAGAAATTTGGAGGGGGACTTGTCAGGGGAACGAAGAGTTAGAAGAGAGAAATTTGTATAGATATGACGATAATACACTGTTTACATGTGTAAAATTATTAAAGAATAAAGTTATTTATATATTTAAAAAGAGGCATTAGTTTTCAATGAGGAACATAATATTAGAGATGTGATGATGGAAGTGTTTCCAAATGGTGTCATGTCTAAACCAGTCTAGAAGGTTCTATGTTCGGTTCTTGAAACTGTAGTGTAAAAGAAATAGTGGAGAAACAATGGTGAACTTTACATAGAATTTCTCTGTTTTTATTGAGCAAATGTCACATATTTATTTCATGAAAATGTTTTGATTTACTGAAACTTCCTCAGTGGTGATAAGAACAGAGCTAGAGAGGACATCAAGGACAGCCCAGATGATGAGCAAAATGAGCCTTCTTAACACTCCCAAGCACACTGACCACAGAGCATCCTTTGACAGCCTACCCACTGTCTTAATCTTACATTTGTACTCCTGTGTCTTCATCCGTCCTTGAGGAAAACACAAGTAGAATTGTTGTGTGAATCATCATTTCTCAACAAAATTTAATGAAAGACCTTTCATAGATTTAGGAACAATCCCAAGGTTTGCATCTGTTTACAGAGACAAAGTACTGCCTTATCAGGACAGGGAAGTGCTCTTATGAGTCTCCCAGTTGTCGATGACATCATATTCATGTTGTTTTCACAGGAACTACACTACTACAACAGCTAATGTACTTATGATGTCATAATAAATAATATACAAACCTTTTTAAAAAAGAATTTCTCTGTTTTGATGGAATTTATATACTGAGATTCCTTATATGATTTCACTTGAAAAATGTTTTTATCAGTTAGATAAAATGACTAACAACCTAACCCCACACAAAGATGTAAATATTCCTGAGGCTTATGCATATATTTTCTTATATGGCAAATGTAATTTAGCAGATCGATTTCAGTTAAGAACTTTAAGAGGAATAGATGACTTTAGATTATACAAATATATCAAATATAATCATAGAATTCAAATATGAGGGATGCAGGAAAAGGAGGCACCTAACAATGTAAGCCTTGGTTTCAATGAAAATACCCACTGGCAAGGAATGTAGGTGGCCTACAGAAGATAATGTATCCAGAAGATACATAGTCCAGTTGGCCTCTTGATTTTAGTCCAGTGAGGCCCTGTTTAGTCTTTGGATATCTATAGCCAAAGATAATGAATGTGTACTATTTTCAGACATGTATGATGACCTATTGACATTATGATACAGCCCTGCCATGTAAAAATTTCATATTGGAAAATCATGCAATTGAGTTACAATAAATCACAAAAGAAGCTCCTGATGATTTGTTTAGGTTTTATAAGGTTGGATTCACCAAATTTGACTGCCAGGTAAAGACATTTTTAAAAGCTACCATCATAATTTTAGAAATGAAATACCTTATCACTAAAACAGATTAAAACAGATGAAATAACATGATCTGAAAAGAGATGGCAGTTTATCATGTTGATGCATATATATATATATATATATATATATATATATATATATATTCATCCTTGTTTTCCCATTTATATATAGATAAAGGAAACATTTTTCTTAAGAAACAAGATTTCACCATGTAGGCCTGGTACAAGTGACTATCGTGCATTAGCCTCCCAAGTGCTGGGTTTACACATGTGATTACATATTTCTATCATAACATCAGTCCAGAAATGGAAAATGTTATCAAGAAATGACTAAGTTCCACAGGTCTATCTTCAGGATTCACTGTTCTATACCAGAAAAACAAGTAGTTATTACCCCACTCAGTCTTCTGGATGCTGCTCTAGTCAGGCTCCTCAACACTAGGAAATCACTATGTGTTTCTTCTCTAATAAACTTCAGCAATAAACAAGATGGAGAAAAAAGTAACAAATAAAACTGGATTTAATGACTAGGAAAAAATCAGGAAAGTCAAAAGAACACATGTGAACATGTGCACACACATTCCAAAAGAAAAATCTAGAAAATCGTATGTTTAGCCTCTGACAGCACAGGCTGGCAGTCTTATTTATATGTCTCTAGTTCACAGCTTAAAATGTCAAGACCTGGTCACTCTACCTATTTCTGTATGCTGGGAAGCTATCTGAAAGTCTAATTTCCCAAAGCTTCTCAACAAACCCCAATGAAACAGCCCAAGGCCAGAAACACTAGAGGTGGTTAGTTATTTTCTGGCTACTGTTGTGACATCATGCTGGCTTTTCTATCAGCAAATTGCTTTGCTGGATCTAGAAGCCAAAATACATTCAGTCAGTGATTATCATATTTAAGGAATTGTGCTACCTAGACATTTTACATGCATCATTTCTTGTGTTTCTCAAAACAGTTCCTTGAATCAGGTATTACATTGATTCCCAATTCACAGACAAGATGGCTGAGGTACAGAGAAATTCAAACATTACATAGGTAGTGGAATCTTGCTTTTATCATCTAGAGCTTCTCTACTTAAAGCATGCTGCTTAGATACACAGTAGCACTATTTCAAAAGTGGCAGTAGCAGCCAATAATGATAGAAACAACACATTTACTCATAATTACTGTCACAAAATCTTAACTCGAAGTCATGTTTATTTCCCAACACCACTAAGAACTCCATTTTATATTCTTGGCTGCTCTCATGGTTAGCATATCCTTTAGTTACTTAGACACCTGTATTAAAGTTTATTTTATATTTTTAATAATTTTCAATTATCTATACAAATGTAAATAACATATACTGTCGGTTTGTGTCTTAGCACACAATTAAAATAGTTAAAATGAGCCCATACTTTGACAACTTGTGTGTGTGTGTGTGTGTGTGTGTGTGTGTGTATGTATGTGCATATTTCATCTTATTTTATGTGGGCTGGAAAGATGGCTCAGTGGTAAAGAGCACTTACTGCTCTTTCAGTGGTCCTGAGTTAGTTCCCAGCAACCACATGGTGACTCTTAACTATCTGTGGTAGGATCCTATACCCTCTTCTGGTGTATCTGAAGAAAGCAGCAATGTAGTCACATATATTATATAAATAAATAATTCAAAAAATTTATTTTGTATATGTAAATTCTTGCCTATATGTATGTGTGTGTACTTCATTCATTCAGTACCCACAGAGGCCAGAATACAGTATTGATGTCAAACCTCCTGAAAGTATTATAGACAGTGGTTCTCAACCTTCCTAATGTTATGACCCTTTAATAAGGTTCCTCAGATTGTGGTGACCTCCAACCATAAAAAAAAAAAAATATTTTCATTGCTACTTTCTAACTATAATTTTTCTATTGCTATGAATCATGATGTATATATCTGATATTCAGGATATCAGATTTGTGACTCCCAAAAGGATTGTGACCTAAGTATTGAGAACTATGGTTATAGTTATGAACCACAAAGTAGGTGTTGAGAAACTGAACACAGATCTTCTACAAGAACAACATATGTTCTTAACTGCTGAGCTATCTTGTCAGCCCAACTTGTGTTTGTTGTGTTTTGTTTGGTTAGTTTTTGGATTTGTCAACCTACAACATTCAAGATATTATATGGTATCTTAGCACAGAATTTTTATTATTGAAATCCTTTTTAAGTTATTTTCATTATGGCTGGTGGATTTTGATTTGTTTTTATATTATTTTGTATTGTTTCAAAGCCATCTGAATCCCCAAATTAAGGGCATTTGTTCTCTCACACATGTTGGTATTAGTTGTATATTTGGCTTGGAGAACATGTAGAAGTCAGGAAACTGGTAACAGGTCAGAGGATAAGGAGATGCATTTACAGAGAGACAGTAGATTATGGGTGAAATGAAAATAGTGGAGAATACAGTGGGCTCAAGCACTCAAGCAGGTAGTGGAGTGATGGAAATAGAAAAAGTGAAAGGGCAGTGAATGGCTTAAGCAACTTGAGATTGGTGATACTTCCTAGGGTTCTTTTATTATTCAGGATTGTTTCAGCTATCCTGGAATTGTGTGTGTGTGTGTGTGTGTGTGTGTGTGTGTGTGTGTGTGTGTGTG
>JADRCH010007414.1:825401-885511 GCA_019843965.1 Rhynchomys soricoides
GTTTAGGTATGCTCCTTGAATTCCTGATCTTTCCAAGACTTTTATCATGAAGGGATGTTGAATTTTGTCAAATGCTTTTTCAGCATCTAATGAGATGACCATGTGGTTTTTTCTTTGAGTTTGTTTATGTAGTGGATTACATAAATGGATTTCGGGATATTGAACCATCTCTGCATCCCTGAGATGAAGCCTACTTGATCATGGTGAATGATTGTCTTGATGTGTTCTTGGATTCGGTTTGCAAGAATTTTATTGAGTATTTTTGCATCGATATTCATAAGGGAAATTGGTCTGAAGTTTTCTTTTATTGTTGGGTCTTTGTGGGGCTTTGGTATCAGTGTAACTGTGGCCTCATAAAATGAATTGGGTAGTGTTCCTTCCGTTTCTATTTTGTGGAATAGCTTGAAGAGTATTGGTATTAGGTCTTCTTTGAAGGTCTGATAGAATTCTGCACTGAACCCATCTGGTCCTAGACTTTTTTTGGTTGGGAGACTTTTAATGACTGCTTCTATCTCTTTAGGAGTTATGGGACTGTTTAGATGGTTTATCTGATCCTGATTTAACTTTGGTAATTGGTATCTGTCTAGAAACTTGTCCATTTCCTCCAGATTTTCCAATTTTGTTGCATATAGGCTTTTGTAGTAGGATCTGATGATTTTTTTAATTTCCTCAGAGTCTGTTGTTATATCACCGTTTTCATTTCTAATTTTGTTAATTTGGATACTGTCTCTCTGCCCTCTGGTTAGTCTGGCTAAGGGTTTATCTATCTTGTTGATTTTCTCAAAGAACCGGCTCTTGGTTTTGTTGATTCTTTATATAGTTCTTTTAGTTTCCACTTGGTTGATTTCAGCCCTTAATTTGATTATTTCTTGCCTTCTACTCCTCTTGGGTGTATTAGCTTCTTTTTGTTCTAGAACTTTCATATGTGCTGTTAAGCTGTTAGTGTATGCTCTCTCCAGTTTCTTTTTGGAGGCATTCAGAGCTATGACTTTTCCTCTTAACACTGCTTTCATTGTGTCCCATAGGTTTGGGTAAGTTGTACTTTCATTTTCATTGAATTCTAGGAAGTCTTTAATTTCCTTCTTTATTGCTTCCTTGACCAACTTATCATTAAGCAGTGCATTGTTCAGCTTCCATGTGTATGTGGGCTTTCTGTTGTTGTTATGGCCATTGAAGACCAACCTTAATCCTTAGTGATCTGATAGGAGGCATGGGATTATTTCAATCTTCTTATATCTGTTGAGGTTTGTTTTGTGACCAATTATATGATCAATTTTGGAGAAGGTACCATGAGGTGCTGAGAAGAAGGTATATTCTTTTGATGCAGGATGAAATGTTCTATAGAGATCTGTTAAACCCATTTGGTTCATAGCATCTGTCAGTTTCACTGTGTCTCTGTTTAGTTTATGTTTCCAAGATCTGTCCATTGTTGATAGTGGGGTGTTGAAGTCTACCATTATTATTGTGTGAGGTGCAATGTGTGCTTTGAGCTTTAGTAGAGTTTTTTTTATGAAAGTGGGAGCTCTTGCATTCGGGGCATAGATGTTCAGAATTGAGAGTTCTTCTTGGTAGATTTTTCCTTTGATGAGTAAGAAGTGTCCTTCCTCATCCTTTTTGATGAATTTTGTTTAAAAGTCAATTTTATCTGATATTAGAATGGCTACTCCAGCCTGTTTCTTGGGGCCATTTGCTTGGAAAATTGTTTTCCAGCCCTTTACTCTGAAGTAGTGTTTGTCTTTAAAACGGAGGTGCATTTCCTGGATGAAGCAAAATGCTGGGTCCTGTTTATGGATCCAGTCTGTCAGTCTATGTCTTTTTATTGGGGAGTTGAGACCATTGATGTTAAGAGATATCAAAGAATAGTGATTATTATTTCCTGTTATTTTTGATGTTGTTTATATTGTTTGTGTGGCTATCGCCTTTTGAGTTTGTTGAAAGATTACTTTCTTTCTTTTTCTTGAGTGTAGTTTCCCTCTTTGCGTTGGCATTTCCCATGTATTATTCTTTCTAGGGCTGGTTTTGTGGATACATATTGTGCAAATTTGGATTTGTCGTAGAATATTTTGGTTTCACCCTCTATGATTATTGAGAGTTTTGCTAGGTATAGCAGCCTGAGCTGGCATTTGTGTTCTTTTAGAGTCTGTATGAGCTCTGCTTAGGATCTTCTAGCTTTCATAGTCTCTGGTGAGAAGTCTGGTGTAATTCTGATAGGTCTGCCTTTATATGTTACTTGCCCTTTTTCCCTTACTGCTTTTAATATTCTTTCCTTGTTTTGTGTATTTGGTGTTTTGACTATAATGTGATGGGAGGAATTTCTTTTCTGGTCCATTCTATTTGGAGTTCTGTAGGCTTCTTGTATATTTATGTTCATCTCTTTCTTTAGGTTAGGGAAGTTTTCTTCTATAATTTTGTCGAAGATATTTACTGGTTCTTTAATTTGGGAGTCTTCACTCTCTTCTATACCTATTATCCTCAGGTTCTGTCTTCTCATTGCATCCCAGATATCTTGGATGCTTTGGTTTAGGAGCTTTTTGCATTTTGTGCTTTCTTTGACTATTGCGTGCATGTTTTCTATGGTATCTTCCGCACCTGCGATTCTCTCTTTCATCTCTTGTATTCTGTTGGTGATGCTTGCATCTATGACTCCTGATTTCTTTCCTATGATCTCTAATTCCAGGGTTGTCTCCCTTTGTGATTTCTTTATTGTTTCTATTTCTGTTTTTAATTCCTGAATGGTTTTGTTCATTTGATTGATTGTGTTTTCCTGTATTTCTGCCTGTTTGATTGTGTTTTCCTGTAATTCTTCAAGGGATTTTGTGTGTCCTCTTTAAGGGCTTCCAGTTGTTTACCTGTGTTCTCTTGTATTTCTTTAAGGCAGTTATTTATTTCCTTCTTTAAAATCTTCTATCATCCTCTTGATAAGTGATTTTAAGACTGAGTCTTCCTTTTCTGGTGTGTTGGGGTATCCAAGGCTGGCTGTGGTGGGAGAGCTGGGTTCTGATGAAGCCAAGTGGTCTTGGTTTCTGTTCCTTGTGTTCTTGCCCTTGCCTTTTGCCATCTGGTTATCTCTGGTGTTAGCTGGTCTTTCTCTCTCTGACTGTGGCTTGTCTTTCCTTCAAGCCCAGATGTCAATATTCCTGGGAGACCACTTCTCTCTCCCGGCTTTTCCTCAGTCCCTGCGTCTGGAGTCCTCCTGTTGCTGGCTTTTCCACACATGTGGGCGGGTAGCTTTCTCCCTGAGCTACTTGTATATGGAGAGGCCTGTTGGCCCAGGCGGGGTTTCTGGCTGCTTGTGGAAGCAGGCAGGCTCTTACCTCCAGGGTTTTCCTCAGTCCTTGCATCTGGAGCCCTCCTTCTGCTGCTTCGAGTCTGTTTCATAGTGCCAGAGGTGTTATGTATGCTACTGATAGAGAAACTACACCAGCAGTCTTACGCTGCGTGAAATACAGTGCCAACCTGCCAGATATGATGTGTCCACTTGTACAATAGTGCTCTGACTGTTCTAGGTATAACCAACTACTCTCTGATTGATTTTGAGACTTGCTCTGTGGGAAGGAATTCCTGACTGGTACTGTAAACCTGATCAAAAGTCCGGGGCTGAGGAGATCATAGGCCCTAGGAGAAAACAATGGTATTGCTTTTGCAAATGGTCATGTTGTCAAACTCTCTTCTAAATATTTATGTTTATATCAATAGATCTGTGATATTCCTAACTTTGATCAGAGAAGCTTCTTATTGGAGGTGTAGTGTTTAATGGGGAGACTCATAAGTAGACAGGACATGTGTATTAACACCCCTACACACATGTATACTAAGCTCAATGAATATCAATGTATAGGATGTAGAAAAAATATAAGCACAAGAGAATAGGGAGGAGTGCTCGGAAAGGGTGACCTCTGAACATGATATGGTTATTGCACACACAAACCTACAGCACATGTGTCTATGTACATAAGCCCTCCACAAAAGTAAGAAAGCTAAAAATTCTAGCATGGAGCACTAAGGGTTTCCTGATACACCTCAACCCAACTATGGAGCTAATGGCAGTTAATAGTTGCAGAGAAAATGACAGTCACTTATTTTGTTCATGGGGGTATCATTGATAGGTTGCCCATGCCCAACAGATGACCCTGCCAGAAATATTCGGGCACAATAATTTGACTGAATGGGTTATAAAGAGTATAGAATTAGAAAATGGAGAGATGTTGAAGGGTACCCAAGTGCAGGAAGGAGGAAGGAGGGATGGAAAATCAAGAAGCAAGACACATCTTATATATGCTTGAAGTTTTCAAAAAATAAGAATACGTTCATATATATATTAACCATAATCTAATGTTTGTATTATTTTGTTTAATAAATGTATTGAAATCTATACATGGGAACCCATGTTTATAATCCCAGAACTTGGTTGTCTGAGGCAAGAAATTCATACCTTCAAGGCCATCTTAAGAATTCGTAAAGAGACCATAAAAAGAAACAGAAAAGGAAGAGAGGGAGGAAGAGAATGAGGGAAGGGGAGGGAGGGGAGGAAGGGAGCAGGGAAGAAAGTGGGGAAGAAGGGATAAAAGAATGCAAAAACTTCCTGTAGTCGTAAGCAGCTTCCTCCCGCTGTGTTTGTACTGTGTGTAATGAGACTTAATTTTATTTTCCTCCATAAGCATTACTCATTCTATTCAAATCATGTGTTTAGTGATATTTCCCGAACAACACTAATTGGAGACATTATCTGTGACATGTTTCTATGTTACATGCATATATGTGTATAGTTGATTGCTGGAAAACTTAACAAGAAGCATTCCCTAGTCTCCTCCTACTTCCACTGGTCTCTTTCCTTGCCCCACCCTCCCTACTGCTTTCAATACACACACAGAGAGAGAGAGAGAGAGAGAGAGAGAGAGAGAGAGAGACAGAGAGAGAGAGAGAGAGAGAGAGAGAGAGAGAGAGAGAGAACAATATAGGATACACAAATGAGAGAAACATGTAATATTTGTCTTTCTGAGTCTGCTTTACTACATTTAACATGAAGATCTGATTGCATCAATTTTTCAGAAAATAAAGTAACTTCATTATTTTTATGGCTAAAACTGTACTATATTTGTATACCTTGTTTGTTGATGAATGCTAAGTCTGATTCTATAACTTGACTATTATGAACAAGGTTACAGTAAACAAGGATATGTGAGAATATGAATACCAATTCAATTTCATTAATGCTTATTTTCTTATGGAAATACGTGTTTCATCACTTATGCATTTTCCTAAGAGACTATTCACTTTTAAGTTTTCAAAATTACTGCCATAAATTTAATTATATTTTATAACCATTGTAACCTCTGATTTTATTGTACAATTATATTCCTTTTTGCTTCTAAAAGTGTGCTTTTAACATTATTAATATTTTATTGAACTTATTCTCCCCACCCCAAACAACCAACATTTTATTTTGCTAATCCACGTTAATATACTACAAAATATCTTTCTATATGTGTGGCTATTTTGCCTACATCTGTGTCTGTGTACCACATATGTGCCTGATGCCCACAGAGGCTAGAAAAGACTGTCAGATTCCCTGGAACTGGAGTTATAGAAAATTATGAATTGACATGTTGGTCTTGGAAATTGAACTGAGGAACTCATAAGAGCAGTAGGTGCTCTTATCTGCTGAGCCATCTATCCAACCCCAATACATTATTTTAATTGAAAAGATTGACCAGTATGTGGCCCTTTGGAAGACATGAAATCAACAGACTGAATGCTATAATAATAATAATAATAATAATAATAATAATAATAATAATAATAATAATAATATATTATAAAACAAAATATTGACTTTTGTATCATAATAAAAGTCCCAGGACTAATTCCCAGTGCATGATATATGCATTTCCCATATAATCATGGTCTGCATTTAATGACAAATAGTCCGGCTAAGAGATTTTGTGCCTTAAGTCCCTACACAAGGTCCTCCCTACCCCAAGAGGTGGAAGGTATGCCCCTATTGCTGAAAACTCCATGCACTTCAAACATGCCTCTTTATCTTCATCCATGAAATGTAGCACCTGTTAAACAGCATGTTCTTCCAAAGATTAAGGCAAATAGTATGCAAAGAGCTTAGCACAATGGCTGTCCCACAGTATGGGTTCAGCAATTTTCCACTGCTGCTATTTTTATGTTCTGTTAAATATGGATAAAAGTATTTAATCTTGTTGAGAGAATGTCATGTGGGGAAATTCAATGATAGCTTCAAATGGATAGTCTTTTAAATGCAATGTTTTAGCCAAAAAAGACTCTAAACCCAGAGGACCCAAGTTGGAAATGACCTAAAATCTTCCTTCCTAAATTCTAGTACTCATGATACCAGAGGTGCCATGTAAGCTTCCAAAGGACAGAAGTGACCAATAGTCCTACACAGCCATGACAATCAATGATATAACTGTATTATGACTAAAAAGCAATTTAGAAAATGGTATGCACTCAACAAATGTGTCTGAATACTATGTCTCAAAAAAGAATTTAAAATTAAGTTAAATTACTTAAGATACAACAAAATTCTACCAAAGGAAAAATAAATTCATGATGAAAAGGGCAGAGATTGTATAATTAAGCTGCTTCACTTCAATAAACATCTTTTCCTCTATGCTGTCTAGCCTTGAGAAAAGTACCTTCTCCAGGTTTAGTTTCTTTGTCTATAAAATGCTCATGATAACAGTCATACAAGAATGACAGTCCTTTTCTTATATGAGTGTTTTGAGCTTAGAAGTCACTAAAATAGTCTCACACATTGTAGTTTCGTGATGTTTTCATGTAATTTGTGGTCAATTCTGTACTAATTTTAATAACTCTATATCACAATAGATGTAGATATAACCAGAATGAGGTTTCAATACCTGCATACTTTGTTGTTAGCCATAGCATATTAATGAATACTTGGTGGTCAAGGAAGAGATAGCAAAATAAGGCTTTTTTTGTCACTGTGTGTTTTTTAAGAAAATGTTTACCCTTCTTCATTTCCCAGTAAGAAGATCACACACAGCAGTTATCTGATACTTAGATTAGAACTCTTCTCTACTACAGAGATGTGAATGGTTCTAGCTTTCCCAGAATATATAGCTTTCATATTGGAGGACTAATAAGAATGTCCCATGGTCTGCATAAGACTACAAATCTCTAAGCTTACCTAAACCATCATGATACTGTTTTACAATGTCAATTGCAACCTGATTTATAGTTCTTAAGCTCACTTTGTAGATGACAATGATGTCATGCTGCAGTGTCAAAAAGTTGTGCATACCTGGATAGACTTGCATTTACTTGTTCATAGAGGAATCAAGTTAGACTCTGCATGCAATATTTTTACTGGTAAGGAGAATACTGTACCAGGAAGCTATTAAATTCTTCCAGGCAAATGACCTATCATTTCCAAACATGGGCCCAATAATGCTCCTTAGAATATTATAATTCTGTTACTAGAGCACTGCTTCTTCCAGAAGGGAAATTGCCCATTCATACAGTCAGGCAAGGATGAATAAAACATGCAGGATGTGAAATACACAAGGCATGATGTCCCATTTAATTCCCTTCTACTATGTCAGCACATTCTGCAGGGATAACTTTTCTAGACTGCCAAAGGCTTTGGCTATTAAACACTTAAAATAGTGGGGATTAGGAAGTTTATTGCTTCACAGAATGTTGAATCAGACATATCCAAGAATAATGTTTTGTAAAAGTAGAAGTTTCCCCTGCTTATGAAAAATGTGTAAGATTGATTCAGTGAAGACAATTTAGAAACCTTTGGAGCTTGGAAACAAACCTGAGAACCTCAGAATTGAGCCAACTTCCCTCAGCATATCAGCTACTTCCTAAGAGGCCAGCATTGATATTTTTGTTGCTATTCTTTTTCTTGGAACAGGAACCATAACTGAGGGATTGTCTCCATCAGACAGACTGTAGATACGCTTATGAGGCACTTTCTTGATTAATGTTTGATGTGTTAGGCCACTGGGAGAACTGTCACTCTGGACAAGTGGCCCTGAATGGCATAAGAAAGTAAGGGAACAAATCGTGGGAAGAGTAAGGAAGCAGCGTTACTCCAAGGCCTCTGTTTCAGGTGCTGCGTCCAGATTCAGGCTAATTCCCTTCATAGTGAACTGTAAGCTCTAAGATGAAAAACTCTTTCTTCCCCAAGCTGACTTTTGTCATGGTGTTTATCACAGCAATAGAAAGCAAAATAGGACAGGGGAATTCTTCATGCAAATTGTAATCTATATTTATAAACCTCCCAAGTAGTATTTACTTCAGCAAGACAATGAATGGCTCCTCTAACAGACTTTATTTGAATACCTAAGAACTATTAATAAAGAAAAATCCATTGCTCTATGATAGCAAAACGATATCATTGTTAAGTTTTGTGATTATTTACTGAATGCTTATTTTATGGCATTGCATGCAACCCATAGAGAGAGCATTGCAACCTCTGTATGTTCCCAGATAAGTCACACTATATCTCAGCTCCTCTACCCCTTCATTCGTAAAAGTGTGTATATGAGAAATACTTGACCCCACCGGTCAAACACACGCACACACACACACACACACACACACACACACACAAAAAGTGTGGGAGGGAAAAGGATGAGGCCAAATGAATCTGAACTGTATTAGAGAGACTCTTAACAGTAGTAAGTACTTCACATGGAAGCTGAAATTGCAAAATGCCTACAAATTGGCACAGTACATCCTTGGAAGAGGAAAGCTTGCTGAACACTGAGACATGGTTTCCAACTTGGTTGTTTCGTCTCTGAAAGGCTTTAAACAAGAACATTAGCCATTCCAATCACTCTGGATTTTTACTAACTTGGTTTGAATCTTATGCCAGGTGCTAAATTTGTGACTTTAAATAAGTTGTTTAAAATTGTCATGCCTCTTTGTCTTCATCCATGAAATGTAGCACCTGTTAAACAGCATGTTCTTCCAAAGATTAAGGCAAATAGTATGCAAAGAGCTTAGCACAATGGCTGTCCCACAGTACGGGTTTAGCAATTTTCCACTGCTGCTATTGTTATGTTCTGTTAAATATGGATAAAAGTATTTAATCTTGTTGAGAGAATGTCATGTGGGGAAATTCAATGATAGCTTCAAATAGATAGTCTTTTAAATGCAATGTTTTAGCCAAAAAAGACTCTAAAAGCCCACTTCTCTGTACTTTTCTTCCTTATCCAATGTCACTTCCAAATGTTGTGTCTATGTAAAATCCTTACAGCCAGTCTCACATCACATACCTCAAGGTCAAGAAGGCCTTCCTAATTTGATAACGTTAAAACCTATTCCCTTCCTCCCTTTTATATAAAGGCTCCTGAAACACAGCCTTTATATAAGAAAGAAGATAACAACTTACAAATATCTAAATCTATTTTATGTCCAGCAGCCATATAAAGAAAATGACAGTAGAGTAGAATCAATTATAAGATATATCAAAGTTCATTATGACTAAATAAAACACATATTTATCAAGAATGTTAGGCTTAACAGGGATCTTAAAATGTGCATATGTTTAAATTAATGGTCAGTGTTTATTTACTTTTTCTAATAGCAAAGGTTAAGAACAATAAAATATTTAGTACTAAGGGACTGGAGACTGATTAAATGATGTATAATACAGCTGAATGGTATGTAAATATGAATGTTTTCAGCAAAATTTAATCACTTGAAAATATTCTCACAAAAAGAGGCTAAATATTGAGCATGCAATATTTCTTGCCTCCAAACCTGATGACCTGAGTTCAATTTCTGGAACTCAAATGATGGAAAGAGATAAGAGATAACCTCCACTTGCAATATGCCTCTGATATCTATAAGTGTGCTATGGTTCATGCAAGCACACACACACACATACACACACACATGAATTAATGAATAAAGTTGTTAAAAAGTTAAATGGTAAAAGCAGTATGCATATCAGTGAATAAACCATGTTACCTATTAAAATCTACCTTTGCATCATCACGGGTTAAGGCTTAGGGAAGATATACAAACTATAATGGATATTTATATGTAAAGATATTCTGTATTCATTTTATTCTTGTTTTCTTTGTTACTCTATTTCGTTTTCAATTTTCCTCTGATGATTGCATATGGACACAGAATTTGGTAGTAGTAAAGTGTACAGAAAACCCAGGTTCTAATTCTTGTGCTGCCACTCCCTGGCTTTGACCCTGTACAGAAGAAGAAATTATTTGGACCTCTATTTTCTTTTATGTCAAATGGGAAATAATAGTTACCTCTAAAATTTTTAGGGACGCTTCAATGCAGGTAAAAGAATGAACAAGTGCTAGATCTTTGAATGGGCTGCAAAGTCTGTGGTTTTTAATGCAATATTTTTCATAAACAGAAAGATAATGCTATTTTGCAGACAGCTATACAATACAGCTCTTGGCCAGAGAATCAAGGTGCTTTGTTTGTCTGGAAACTTGCTGGATATCCAACTACGAACAATGAAAAGAAAATGCTTAGTTAAAAGTCATATTTAAAACACAGCATATAAAACTTGTTGTGAATGAAAAAGTTGCACTTTAATGCCCAAATGGGGAGAACAAAAGCAGAAAAGTTCATTCCATTTGAGTAAATAGCTGTCAAAATTAGAGTTGTCTAACACCATGGTAAATGATCAGTGATCCTTTCCAGATAAGATGTATCAGATCATATTATGTAACCCTATCAGCTTCCATATGAAAATTTGAGATATTAAAGAACACTTGGCAAGTGACAGCATGAACTGTATAGCAAATAACTCATTAATCATACTCTAAACCCCCAGGCAGATGCAATTATCACATCATTGTTCATGAAGAAATCAGCTCATATAAGAAAGCTTAGCATCCTTTTGAGACAGAAACATCATAGCATCTTGTCAAAACAAGAACTCAGAGATAGATGGTGTTAGCATTCTGTCTAAACTCCTCCCCACAGTTACCTGGCAATAGCCAGGTGGGCCTGGCCCACTATAAAAGGAGCTGCTCACCCCCTTCTCTCTCTCTTGCTCTTTTGCCCTGCCCCCTCTCACCCGATTCCCTTCCCCCCTCTTTACACGTGGTCATGGCCAGCCTCTCCACTTCTCTACTCTCTCCTTCTCTCTGCCTCTACTACCCTCTTAACTCCCCTCCCCATGCCCTGAATAAACTCTATTCTATACTATACTATCTTGTGGCTGGTCCCTCAGGGGGAAGGGATACCTCAGCATGGGTCCACTAAGGCACACTCTTTCCCCCCACCCCTCGCACCTTCATAGAACATACATATCTCTAATGTGTTTATAAAAATGATAAAGAGAATAGTATAGAATAGAGTTTATTCAGGCCATAGGGAGGGGAGTTAAGAGGGTAGTAGAGGCAGAGAAAGGCAGAGGAAGGGAGAGAGTAGAGAAGTGGAGAAGCTGGCCATAACCATGTGGAGAGGGTGGGGAAAAGAATGGGGAGAGAGGGGGCAGGACAAAAAAGCAAGAGCAAAGGAGAGAGGAGGGGGTGAGCAGCCCCTTTAATAGTGGGCCAGGCCCACCTGGCTGTTGCCAGGTAACTGTGGGGTGGAGTTTAGAAACCATGCTAACAGATGGAGTGTTAAACACATGAAGAAATTGAAACAATTGATCAGAATGTATGCAAAGCAAACAGCATTCAACATGGACCAAGGGCATATTCTGATAAATGATAGAAGGACCCCAGCTATAGTACAAGAACAATGTAGAATAAGAATCTGAGGATTTGACAAAATATTAGCAATGGCTCAGTATATAAATACTACACTGTGCAAACAAAATACCAGAAATTTTTAATATAATCATGGGTAGTGGGAAGGACTGGAGAGATGGCTCAGTGATTAAGAACACTGACTGCTCTTCCAGAGAACTGAGGTTCAATTCCCAGCACCCATATGGCAGCTCTCAACTGTGTCTACCTGTACTTCCTGGGAATCTGACACCCTTGCACAGACATACATGTGCATAAAATAAAAATAACAATAAATTAAGATTAGAAACAAACAAAAAAGTACTGGCCATTATTCAAGAGGACTCAAGTTTGATTCCTAGCACCTACACAGAGGCTCATAACCATCTGTAACACCAGTCACAAGGACTCTGATGCCTTCTTCTGTCTTCCATGTGCACCAAGCAATCATGAAGTGCACAGGCACATATTCAGACAAAATACTCATATGCATAAAATATATAAATAAATACTTTTAAAAAGGAATCATGGGTATGGAGGTAACATTTCTCCTAGTATGATTAGACAAGGACAATCTGGATATTCTCAACTATTTCAAAGATGACCTTGCAGTAGAGCATGGTGGTGCACATCTAGAAGCAGAAACAGAGGAATCTTTGTGAGTTCAAGACCAGCCTGGAGACATACTTGAAGCAATTCCACTAAAATTGGGAACAAGCCAAGGATGCCCACTCTCCCCATATCTATTCAATATAGTACTCAAAGTGCTAGCTAGAACAATAAGACAACAGAAAGAGATCAAGGGGATACAAATTGGCAAAGAAGAAATAAAGGTATCACTATTTGCAGATGATATGATAGTATACATAAGTGATCCCAAAAATCCTACCAGAGAACATCTCCAGCTGATAAACAACTTCAGCAAAGTGACTGGATATAAAATTAACTCGAATAAACCAGTAACCTTCCTTTATACAAATGATAAACAGACTGAAAAAGAAATTAGAAAAATAATGCCCTTCACAATAACCACAAATAATATAAAATATCTTGAGGTAACTCTAACCAAACAAGTGAAAGAACTGTATGACAATAATTTCAAGTCTCTCAAGAAAGAAATCAAAGAAGATCTCAGAAAATGGAGATATCTCCCAAGCTCATGGATTGGCAGAATTAATATAGTAAAAATGGCCATCCTGCCAAAGGCAATGTACAAATTCAATGCAATCCCCATCAAAATTCCAACTCAGTTCTCCATAGACTTAGAAAGAGCAATTCTCAAATTCATCTGGAAAGGGAAAAAAAAACCAGAAGAGCAAAAGCAATTCTTAACAATAAAAGAATGGCTAGGGGAATCACTGTCCTTGACCTCAAGCTTTACTACACAGCAATAATGATAAAAACTGCATGATATTGGTACAGAGACAGACACATTGATCAATGGAATAGAATTGAAGATCCAGAAATAAAACCAAACACTTACAAACACTTGATCTTTGACAAAGATGCCAAAAATACATGATGAAAAAATGAAAGCATCTTCAATAAATGGTGCTGGTCTAACTGGCTATCTGTATGTAGAAAAATAAAAATAAACCCATATTTGTCACCTTGCACAAAGCTCAAGTCCAAGTGAATCAAGGACCACAACATAAAACCAGATACATTGAATCTAATAGAAGAGAAAATGGGAAAGAGCCTTGAACTCATTGGCACAGGGGGAACTCCAATGGCTCATGCTCTAAGATTAAGAATTGATAAATGGGACCTCATGAAACTGGAAAGCTTCTGTAACACAAAGGACATAGTCAATAAGACAAATTGGCAACCTACAAACTGGGAAAACATCTTCACTAACCCCATATGTGATAGAGGGTTATTATCCAAAATGTATAAAGAACTCAAGAAACTAACCACCAAAAACCCACACAACCCAATAAAAAAATGGGATATAGAATTAAACCAAGAATTCATAATGGAGGAATCTCAAATGACTGAGAAGCACCTAAAGAAATGTTGAAAGTCCTTAGTGATCAGAGAAATGCAAATCAAAATGACCCTGAGGTTCCACCTTACACCAAACAGAATTGCTGGGAGCCGATAGAAATAAGATTTTTCCTTGGCTTAGATAATGCCATTTTGTAGTAGCTATAGGCCTAAAGTTGCTATGGGCCTAAGCTTTTGTTTAGGCTTCTGTCTCCAAAGAGATGAATTCTTTCCCAGAGAATAGGTGACTCTTTTATGGTTAGGTGGTTAGCAGAAAATAGATAGTGGCTGTATTAGTCAGGGTTCTCTAGAGTCACAGAATTTATAGGTAGTCTCTATATAGTAAGAGAATTTGTTAATGACTTACAGTCTATAGTCAAATTCCCCAACAATGGTCAGCAGTAGCTGTGAATGAAAACCTGAGGATCTAGCAGTCGCTCAGTCCCACAAGGCTCACAGGCAAAGAAGATTGAATCTTCCTCTTTCCAATGTCCTGTCCTTATGTAGATCTCCAGCAGCAGGTGTGGCCCAGATTAGAGCTGTGTGTACCACCACACCTGAAACTTCCATCTTCCAGACGCAAGATCTAGATCACAGGTGAGCCCTCTAATTCTGGATTGTAATTCACTCCAGATATAGTCAAGTTGACAACCAGAAATAGCCACTACAGTTGCCTTGGTAACATGTCCTGTTGGCTAGGAGTCTGTAACTCCTTGGAATTTCCCCACCCCTGATGTTTTGTGTAAGCCTTGGTTACTTTGTTTAAGCTTCCTTTTCTTTTTCTATATATTGCTGGTGAGAAGTAAAAAATTTTGGAGCTTGATCAGACATCCTGTCTTGCTCTCGTCCTTGTGTCTCTTGTCTCTTCATTCGCCCATCCCCTCCTT
This sequence comes from Rhynchomys soricoides, assembly GCA_019843965.1. Taxonomy (NCBI): domain Eukaryota; kingdom Metazoa; phylum Chordata; class Mammalia; order Rodentia; family Muridae; genus Rhynchomys; species Rhynchomys soricoides. The sequence goes on from JADRCH010007414.1 coordinate 839,995, forward strand.
AGGTATGAACACCCTGCTAGCTGGGGCACAGAATGGCTAAGATCAAAATCTCAGGTGACAGCAGATGCTGGCAAGGATGTAGAGAAAGAGGAAACTCCTCCATTGCAGGTGGGATTGCAAACTGGTACAACCACTCTGGAAATCACTCTCGAGGTTCCTCAGAAAATTCAAAATAGATCTACCTGAAGACCCAGATATACCACTCTTGGGCATATACCCAAAAGGTGCCCCACCATGCCACAGTGGCACATGTACCACTATGTTCACAGCAACCTTGTTTGTGATAGCCAGAAGCTGGAAACAATCCAGATGTCCCACAACAGAAGAATGTATACAGAAAATGTGGTTCATTTACACAATGGAATCCTACTCAGCTATTAAGAACGAGGACATCTTGAGTTTTGCAGGTAAATGGATAGAACTAGAAAATATCATTCTGAGGGAGGTAACTCAGATCCAAAAGGTCATGCATGATATGTACTCACTAATAAGTGGATATTAGCCAAAAAAGTAAATAATACTCAAGATACAGTCCACAGAACTCAAAAAGGTCAACAAGATGAAGGCTCTAAGTGAGGATGCCTAAGTCCCACTTGGGATGGAGAAGAAAGCAATCACAAGGGGGGGAGGAACCTGGGCATGAAAGGGGATTGAGGGGAGGGGAACCTGATCTGGTATTGGGTGAGGGAAAGGGACTGAAGCCCCAAAGGCTCCAGAAAGAATGGAAACAGGCAACCTTGGGAGGTAGGAGGTTGGGGGGGAGCCTCCAGAATGTATCACAGACCTGGGAGGTGAGAGACTCTCAGAACTCAAAGGGAGGGACCTTATATGAAATGCCCTACAGTGGGGAGAGGGAACTTGTAGATTCTACCTCCAGCAGGAAGACAGGGCCTCAAATGAGGAATGGGGTTGCCATCCTACAGTCAAAACTTGGACTCATAATTGTTCCTTTATGAAAGACTACAGGGATGGAAATGGAGAGGATTCCGAGGAAAAGGATGTTTAGCAACAGGCCCAAAGTTGAATCCAGCTCAAGGAGAGACCCAAGGCCTGACATTATTACTGAGGCTATGGAGCTCTCACAAAAAAGGACTTAGCATGACTGTCCTCCTAACGACCCAACAAGCAGCTGAAAGAGTCAGATGCAGATATTTGCACCCAACCAATGATTAGAAGCTGCTGACCCCTGTGGTTGAATTAGGGAAAGCTGGAAGAAGCTGAGGATGAGGGTGACCCTATAGGAGCACCAGCAGTCTCAATTAACCTTGACCCCCAAGATCTCTGACACTGGACCACCAACCAGGCAGCATACACCAGCTGATATGAGGCCCCTAACACATATACAGCAGAGGACTGCCGGGTCTGGATTCAGTCAGAGATGATGCACCTAACCCTCAAGAGACTGGAGGCCCCAGGGAGTTTAGAGGTCAGGTGGGGTAGGGAGTGGGGGTGGGGACATCCTCATGGAGACAGGAGTTGGGGAGGAAGTATGGGATGTGGAACATCGGAGGGTGGGCCAAAGGAAGAGAATAAAATCTGGAGTGTAAAAAAATAAAAATTAAATTTAAAAAAAGATCAGCCTAGTATACATAGCAAGTTTCAGGACAGCTAGGGATACATAACCTGTCTCAGTTTTTAAGTCCTTGAGAAGATAACCATTGCTCCCCACCAGTCCCTATAAAATCTCTTCCCACACCCAGAGGTAGAGTACCTTTCCTAGACATCTTTGCAGCTCAGTGTTATCAGGTAACTGATCACTAACCAATAAATATGAGAGAAGTCACTATGACCTTCCATGCTTGTCCTCCAAAACCTGAAGCAATCAACAGCTCTCATCAGCCCTTAGCATCAGTTGCATTATAAAGCAGAAGTAAAATTTTATTTTATGTTTAGCAACCAAGTATTTGAAGAACAGCTCATTATATACCTTAGCCTAGTCTGATTATGTAACTGATTATATATCTTTCTTTCACACCTTCATGAGCACCACTATTACATTCCCAATTTATGTGTCTTGTAAAAAATATTTTATTTGTTGTTTATGAGTATTCTGTCTGCATATATATGTACGTGCTATATGCAATTATGGTACCTACAGAGGACCAAAGACCTGGAAATAAAGATGGTTTTGAGCCACCTTGTGAGTGCTGGGACCCAAAGGCGGTCTTCTGCAAGAGCCACAAGTGCTCTTATCACTAAGCCATCTCTGCAGCCCCATAAGTTAACTGCCCAAAATATGATATAAATTTATTTTTTAAAAATGCTATTTCTTCTTGGCATACTAGTAGTAAATATTCAGTGCAATAAATAATAAAAAAGAAACTGAACAATTCAAGGAACACAATAGAGATCATTTCACAATCATTAGCCACCATTCCAGGGAAACCAAGGTTAACATTTTTGATGCAAATCCTATGAATAACTTTTAGGGTGCATTTGTATAGCCATATATTTAAAAACTGAAAGTAGAGTACATACCAAGTAACATATATGGATGTTGGCCATGGATATTGGCAAATGTTTAGCACCTACAGTGAATGCTGGGGAGTTTTCTCAGTTGTACATGAATCTTTACATGATTTTATATGGTAGTTGTTTGCATTTCATGTCCATCTTCTCAAGAACTTTTAAAAAATGAGGCATGAATATATATATATATATATATATATATATATATATATATATATATATACCCATAATATGTGTTTTAGCATAGCCATGACATACATGTATATATCAAAAGACAACTTGAAGTAGTCAGCTATCTCCTTCTACATGTGGGTCCTGGAGATTAAACACTGATATTAAGGGTTCAGGTCCAAATATGTTTTTAAAATTGATTTCTTGTGAATGAAGCATGTCAAATCAATGGTAATAATTGAATTGCACAATAAATTTTGTAGGCTTCCTTTCTTTATTATGATAAATTAGACTAGTCTTTGGGGGAAAATGTGATTATATACCTGTCTTATTACCCGTAGCAAAATAAAATGCCAGATGGACAAAACAATAATCAGCAATTTCTTTAATGATACAAAACCACAACAGAAGTAAACAAGGGAAACTTATTTTCTACATTCACAGAAAGAAGCCTGACACATTGCCACAAAGTCATTAAGAAGAAATAGTGATAATTAGCTAGAGCGAATGTTAAAGTTTTCAATGTACTAATATACTGTGAACAACATGAACAAAGTCAGATAAAATATTTTCTAAATATATGGCAAAGAATCTAAAATATCAACAGGCAAACACTGCCCCTACCCCTTGCCCAGTGCCCAGGGGCAGCCAGAAGAGAGAGATAATGATGAGTAGCTAGGTTGAACGTCAAATTTCTTCATGTACCAATATACCACAAATGACATTAAAAAGTCAGATAAAATATTTTCAAAATATATGATGAAGAATCTAAGTTGTCCATAGCCAAGTGCCACCCCTGGGCCCTGCAATGGCACTACATGAACCATGAACAAGATTCATAAGATGGAGAGATGAGGAAGAGAGAGTGTGTGGCAGAGAGATGGGAGAGGAAGTAAAGCTGATTGGTTAGTACTCTGTGAAAAGAAATGAAACTGGAGATGTGACAGTGCTGAGAAGCAGGTGGATATGAGGAGCATGAGCAAACACATGGACTCATGGTGACTTCCAGGTCCAAGCGACCAGCAAGGGCCATGTCTGGGTTGGTAGTCCTACCATAATTGGTGTTTGTGCTGATAGCTGTGGCTTGTGTTGACATCAAAGAACATCTGGATGTCAATGGTCCAGGCTTATGCCTGAGATCATGTTGATGTCCAGGGGATACACTAACATGGGGGGTGGGGTCAAACAGGTATCAGTGGCCTGTGTTCCCCCTTGAGTCCATGATGACATCTCACTCCAGGTTTCCACTGAGGGCCATGTCTGGGTCCATAGTCCTGCTGCAGCTGGAGTCTGTGTTGATGTTCTTGGCCTGAGTTACTACCAAAGGCCATGGGATATCACTGATATGGGTTGCCATCTAAGACCATATGGATGTCCGAGGGCCATGCTACCACAAGGATAGCATACTAATATGAGTAGCCTTTGCTGCCACCTGAGGCTATGGGAACATCTAGGCCTATGTTGCCACTGGGGTCGCATCTTGGCCCATAGCCTTATCACAGCCACAGTCTGTGTTGACTTCCTGTGTTAATTACTACCAAAGGCCATGCGGGTGTTTGTGGTCTGAGCTGCTGCCTAACACATGTTTGGGAGAGTACCTCAGCACCTTGCCTGGTCAGCACACTAGAGATGGCTCTGGTGGTGAGGGCACAAGAGAGATGGTAGGGCTGACCAACTCACAGTTTCCAACCAGGTCCAGATCTAGGGCTCTGAGTTGTCCCACCTCAACATGTACCCTATCTATGAACTGTTAGGGTGTGTGAAGGAGCCAGTCCTACAAATCCAAAATGGCAGGACCTCAATGACACAAGACAACAACCAGATATCTGAGAGAAGCCCCACTGAGGATCCAGTACTGATAGTGTAGCTGAAGCAAGAGGCCATGAACCATAACAATGACTCTTTGCAATAAACATTTCTGAGTAAAGATGTTTGAGCAACATGGATTGATAGGATTAACATAGTAAAAATGGACATCCTACCAAAAGCAATCTACAGATTCAACACAATCCCCATTAAGATTCCAACATGTTCTACACAGACATAGAACAAGAATTTCTCAATTTCTTATTAAAAAACAGGATAGCGAAAACAATTTTTAACAATAAAAGAACTTCTGGGGCAGTCATTATCCCTGACTTCAAGCTATACTGTAAAGCAATAGTGATAAAAACCACATGGTATTGGTATAGAGACAGGCAGGTAGATTAATGGAATAAAATTGAAGACTCAAAAATGTATACATGCATGTATTTATTGTCTTTATATCTTACAGATAATTCAAGTTTTTTGTTTTTGTGTAAAATTTCTTTATATGTTGAGACTTCAGTTTTAAAAAAAATTATTTCCATATAAACAGCCAGAGAACAAAATGCATGAATTTTTCAAAAGAAAAACTCGAGTACAAAATTGTTCCAGCTTAGTTTCCCAATTTATCCAAATTCTGATGTAGCAAAAATTGTACATTACTAAGTTTCAGTAATGAATACTGCAATGCCAAAACTGCCAGTTATCTAAAGAAAGGCAGGATCTGTAACTATAGGTAAGGAAAGAATAGTTAATAGATGCTAGACTGTGTACTATGCATGCACTTTCTCATTTAATCTTCATGACAAATGTGTGACACAGAAGGTGTCTTCTGCACAAATGAGGAAACGGAATCACAGGGAAGAATAAATTTACCCAGAGTGACAGGGCTGATGCCTCTGAGTAAGCAAACAGATAACAATCTGTGTTATTTCTCAAAAGGTCTTTGCTTTGCTAGCCAGGTCAGAAAGTAGCCAGTGAAATCCAGTAATATACTGCCCTTGTACTCTCTATCTCTAATCTTAGTTACACCATTCTTCTCTACCTCAAATGACACAAAGATACAATTAGGAGATGGATTCTAATTTCTATTCATGTCAGATTGCTTATCCATAAAATGAGACCCAAGAATGCAGCAGAGCTGTTACAAAGATTCAAAAAAATTATATAAATTGCCTGGCACATCATGGATGCTCAACAAATTTTGGCCACTAGCACTATTAATCAACTAAAATTAAACTTACATGGGCAACAGTGGGACTCTGTTCTGAGTCATGGAAATTGCTGCAAGTAGAATAATGAAGGATGTAAGAATAAGAACTTTTGAACTAGATTCTCTTCTGTCTGAATCCTGAAACTTTGTTGTCCTGACTATATGACCCTTTAAAAGTGATATAATCCTTGGCTTTAACTTCCCCTGTCCTGGTTTGCTTTTCTATTGTTGTGATATATACTAAGACCCAAATCAACTAGATGAGGGAGGAAAGGATTTATCTGGTTAATAGTACATCACTGGTTGAAGCCAAGGCAGGAACTCAAATCAGCAACTTGGATTTGGGGATTAAACATGAAGGGATATTGCTTATTGGCTTGTTCTAGGCTCATATTTGTCTACCTTCATTAAAGCTTGTCTGCCTACTAATGGCACCACCTACAATAGACTGAGCTCTCCTGCATAAATTAGCAATGAAGAAAATGACCCCACAAACATGCCTATAAGCCAATTATTATATTGCTTTTCCCAGGTATGTCAAGTTGATAACTGAAACTGGGACATTTTCCAAGTATAAAGGGTATAATTTGGAGATTTATCTATCATATCTGTAAGGACTCAATGAAATAATTTATATGGATTATTTAGCACATACATGTCATTTATTGATCACTCAATAAATATTATCTTTTATTGTTATTCATATATTCTCCTGCATTTAAATATACATAAAACCACAGATATTAGTTTGGGATGCTCAAGTACAAATAAACTCATAATAAAGAAAGAACAAAATCTTATCAATAATTGTAATTTTTCCTCTTAGACATCCGCTTTGGTATTAATTAAATTCTACCTTTTTTATTATCTTTTTCATGTATCCACCATGTAGTTACTTGATACCATTACCAAAGCTGATTATAAAATAAAGCATTTAATTGGAGGGTTTCCTTACAATTTCAGAAGGTCAGGCCATGGTCATCACAGTGTAAAAGCATGACAGTAGGAAGGTAGGCATAGTGCTGGTGCAGTAGCTGAAATCTCGTATCTGATCTATAAGCAGAAGCCACAGAGAGAGCTAGTCTGGTGCTGGTTAGGGATTTTTAAATCTCAAAAAATAGTGTCATACCTCCTCCAATAAGGCTATATACCTTCTAGTCCCTCCCAAACAGTTCCACCAACTGGAAATCAAACATTCATAGATATGAGCATATGGGGGTCATTCCCATTCAAACCACCACACTCACCAAGAAAGGACTAATTGTTTCTTAACCTAGAATTTGCACAACACCCTCTTTATACTCCTACAGCAGCATATATGAGGATTCACATTCCTCAATTAGGCTGGTTGTATGAATTATCTTTTAAACTGAGTCACTTTGAGAATGAAAAGCAAAAATATTAGTTCACTGAAACAACACTAATAAACCAAGACTTTCCTAGAGAAAGTAAGAGCTATGTGTAACTCCATGCTTAGCAATATGAGAAGGAACATTAGAGAAAGCCTAGCTCTACCTGGCACTAGGTCTGTGATCAGGGATAGTGCCTTCATAAAGTAGGCATTTAGCAAATGATGACTATTATTTATGTACTTTTACTACCTAATAAATTGTGAGCCTCTTAAAGTAGATAGACCAAATTTAAATTACTTTTTATAATTCCCCAGTTCCTTGCATACATGATGCCTGGAAACTATTAAAATCTTGGTCTACTGCTGAGGAAGTGACACCTGTTATCATCACCAAGGAAAGTGTTCTGCTTCACAGAGGATAGCAAATAGCATAGCAAAGCCTGACCCAGTGCAGCCAATCAATCCACTTTAGAATCTCAACACACTCTGAAGTTTCCAAGAAAGGGATGACTTACACAGGCAGTAGATGGAAATATTAACTCCCAGAGAAGAGATAGAACAAGATCAGGTTTCACTGGGGATCAGCATCTATGGCTCTCATGTAGCAAACAAAGTGCTCTGTACCCCTACTGTCTATAACAGATAAAATAGTGTCATTGGCCAGGTGCTACATGATGGAGCACACATACAGGCTAAAACAAGAGAAATTATCCACCCATAAAACAATCAGCTGGACACAGGCTGTGAAGAAGCTATTGACCAAATAGGAAATGATACAAACCTAAGGCCCATTCCTGTAGTGCTGAGCAGGGTTTCAAAAGACTGCAAACCTGAGACTGACTTTCCAAAGACCATTTACTGAGTACAGATGGAGAGAATTGATGTAAATGACACACACTTTTGTTTGACATCTATATAGCTATCTAGATTTAGGGTTCCTTGAGAAGGATGAACTACTGCCACTAAGTACACACAGAAAATGAAGTTCAGCTCAACAGAACTCTTGGTAATCTACTGATTAATTTATATTTTTCTATGTTTATCAAATGCTAAGTATTAGATACTAGATACAATACTAATACTCAGCCATTGTCCTTGAGAAGTTCAATAGGTTTTTTAAGTTACATTCATGTAAGTGTGTGTGTGTGTGTGTGTGTGTATGTGTGTGTGTGCCCACATGCATGCTAGCATGTACATTCATATATGTGTGTGTGCATGCATGCATACATGTGTGTGTGTCAAATAAAAAGAAACACACAGCAAAAAAAGGAAACAAAATCACTCAGACATAATGAAAAACCAACAAAATAGGAAATCATAGTATATAAGACAGTAAGACAAAAAAAAAAAAAAAAAAAAAGCCCAAACGAAACAACATGAGACAAAAAGTCTACAAAAATAGCATTGAATTCATTTTGTCTTAGCTATCTAGTGCTGGGCATGGGTCCTACCCTTAAGAGACTGTATAGGAGTAAACTAATTTTTTTCTCTGCAAGCTGGGTCCATTGCAGACACCTTCTTGGTTAGGGGCAAAATCCTACATGTCCAGGCATAGGTATCATCTTATGGAGTGGGCTTAAGAGCTAATCAGAGAATTGTTGGTTATTCCAACAATGTTTGTACCACTATTGTACCAATGTATCTTGCAGAAAGATTAACCAGTATAGATTGTGTGATATGTACCTGGATTGATGGTTATCTTTCTCTCTGATGGTGTGCAGAGTATCTTTCAGTACTATGAACACTAATTGGTACAGGTAAAGGCTTCAGTTAGGCATCCATGTTCAATAAGATATGTAAGTGTTGTCTTCAACAATAGAGACTTACCATTACTTTACAGAGAGTAACCAATAGTCTTGACAATAGTCTGAATTGTTCATGAGTATATGTCCCCTTTGGCCAACAATTCAATCACATAAAGCCTATTCCTGGAACTTGAAATTTCACTTGGCGGCAAAAGATGTCTAGTCTGTGCATTCTCTCCTGCATTGGCTCCTTGTCCGCAGGTCCAGCCGGGCCTGTCAGGGCTGAGCGGGATGGCAAGTGTACATGGCCCAAAAGAAACACACCAGGCAGGGAGTCTTGTGGAAGCAGGAACTCAACTTTATTGTATCAACCCTCGCTTATATAAAGAAGGCAAAGGGGTTGGGCACTTAGGTATGGGAAGAGATGATACAGGAGGCAGGGAAGGGTAAGGGGTAACTGACAGGGCCAATCGCAAAGCTCCATATCAGAAACAGCAGGGCAGAGTGAGGGCCAAACAGATCTTGCTGAGTCATCCCTATTCGGAAGTGACTGAGACAGGTCTCAGAACTCGAACCAGGCTCGGTTTGTCCTCAACGTCCAAACCAGGGCCAAAATGGGGCCCAACACTACCACTGTCCAGAACCTCACCCTCTCACTCTTGGGACAATGGGAGGGGAAGACCACCTCCAGCACCGTGCCTTCAGGGTTCTGTTCAGGCTGCCCCCCAGGGCCGAGCCCTGGCCCAGAGCTGCCGCAGCCCCAGCTTGGCTCAGCAACACAGCACCTAGTGCAGGAGGGCAGACAGGCAAGTCAGTGATAAATCGAGGCTCTGTAGCCAAAGCCACTCTTGCTGTCAAGGTCACTGCTGTGAACCTGGGGCCCCTGCACACCCAGGCCAACCTGGGCCCTCAATTTCCTGCCCCTATGGCCAAGGTTGCCCCAGGCTGTGTGCAGCACTTTCCGTCAGTGTGCCTGGGAGGCATGACCTGAGACCTACTGTCAGCATCCCCCATCCCCACAGAGCAGGGGAGGAGGTGCGGGACAGGCCCAACAGGTGACTTCATTTATATGTATTTCATATCTATATACATATTTTAAGAAATGTGTACATTAGTACATTTCCATATGGCTCCTCAAATAGACCTTAATGTTAGTTGTCCCTCCCTTACTCCCTCTCTTCCATATTCCTCCCCATTTAATCTTCACCATCCAGTCTTCCACCTGTCTCTCCATAGCTATATATTCTATATTCCTTTTATTGAGAGATCCTCTCTTCCCTGTAGTCACTTACTTGTTACCTAACATATACTATGGCTGCAGTATACCTATCAAAGGCTTAAAATCTAACATCTATACATAAAGAAAACATACAATGTTTGTTTGGGGGGGGAATCTGTGTTGCCTCAGTGAGGATGATTTTTTTTCCTAGCTCCATCAATTTACCTGAAAACTTCATAATTTCCTTTTTTTTAAACTGATGAAAATATCCAATTTTGTAAATGAACCACATTTTTATCATCCATTCTTTGGTTGATAGATATCTAGGCTATTTCCAATTTCTGGCTCCCATGAATAGAGAAGCAATGAAAATAGTTGGGGAAGTATCTCTGTAGGAGGATGAAGCATCCTTTGGGTATTTATTCAAGAGTTGTATAGCTGGATCTTGAGGTAAACCAATTCCCACCTTCCCAAGGAACAATCACACTGATTTCCATAGTGACTATACAAGTTTACACTCACACCAGAAACGAATTTCCCCACATCTTTTCCAGAATGAGCTGACATTTGTTTTATTGATCTTTGCCAATTTGACTGACATAAGATGAAATCTGAAAATAGTGATGATCTGCATTTCCCCAATGACTAAGGGTGTTGAACATTTCCTTACACAAAGGAACGGAGATGGGCTAGAAGGGAAGGCTGTGAGGACCCACAGGAAAAAGCTAAAGTCATATAGATAGGAAGTTGCAAAGTTATGCTTTACCTAACTATATCCACTTGTATGAAAAAGCTTGGACCATCTTGATAAAGTGTTAAATGACTTTCAGCTTTGCACTTCAGAGTCTTAATGACTGTGGTGATAATAAACACCAGTGAGTTCTGAGCTCCAAAATTCATTATCAGGATTGAAATCCTGCTCCACAATTTAAAACTCTGGCCAGTTTCTCTGGGGTGAGTGTGTATGTGTGTGTTCATGATCATGTGTGTGTTCCTGTTTGAAGCCAGAGAAGCTATGCCTTCAAATAAAACATCATCAATGAGGACCCTACAACAGTGGCCTGTTTCTCACCCTGAGGAATCACCTCTTATTTGGATCAGAGGTCCTACAGGCTTTGCCATGTCCACAGTATCTGCTTCCAGTGTACGCAGGAGCAAGGGCCTTTTATTCTATATTTTACTCTATGATTTCTTCAGGAGAAATCTCCAATGATCCCATGAGAACAAGATTTGATTTTTATTGTACTTTTCACTTTTATCCTGAGAGCTGGAAATTATATATATATTTTCTGGGTAACCTGGAAGCCAGAAGAGAGGAAAAAACCTACCCTAAGAGACACCAGGGCCATTCTTACATCTCTAAAGGCTTCCTTTATTGATGGAAGCCAGCACTATTACAACAAAAGCTTGGGGATACTTCTTCAGGTGGGAATTGTAGACAGAGACAATTCGGAGAACATCTGCATGGTTCTTTGAGTAATTGGTGGGCTCTCCAAATCAGTTTTCATACAGAACGTTCAATATGGACCCAGAAAAAAACAAACAAACAAAACAAACAAACAAACAAACCAGTTTCTGACACTTGGGCTTCAGAAAAGCTAGAAGACATGACTCTGACACTCCAATTGTTAGCTTGGTTTCTAAGTGGGTTTAGCTGATTTTCACATATCTTTTAGTTAGTGTTATTGTCTGTGTGATGAACAAAGGGGGGAAAGTACCTGGAGTGACATGACACAGAGGAGAGTTATAATAAAATTGGCTCTTTCATCAATGTGTAATATGATACCACTTGAATCTCTGGACCTTAGTTTTCCTATTTGTTTAATGAAGACTAATTATGATTACATTGATAGTCAGCTGTGAGGAGCACATGAGAACATACATAGAAAAATATGACTCTTTTTGGGTCTGGGTTATCTCACTCAGGGTGATATTTTCTAGTTCCATCCTATTAGCCAAAAAGTTCAGAATGCACATAATATAACTCACAGACCATAGGAAGCTTAACAAGAAGGAAGGCCCAAGTGTGAATACCTGAAACCCACATAGAAGGGTGAACAAAATAATCACGGGAGGCAGGTAGAGGGAGGAAACTGGGTGGGAGAGGGGATCAGGAGGAAAAAAGGAAAGGCCAGATCAGGTATGGGGAGAGACAAGAAGGGCACTAAGAGGGCCAGGAGAATGAATCAAAATAAGCAGCAGTGGGCGTTAGGGGGCAGGGGAACCCTCTAGAATGTTCCAGAGATCTGGGATGTGAGATGCTAGCAGAACTCAGTGGGGATGACATTAGCCTAAATGCCCAGCATTGGGGAGATGGAACCAGAAGAGACCACCTCCAGTAGATAGAGTGGCTCCCAGTTGAGGCAGGGAGCCATCCACCTACCATCAAAATTTTTAACCCAAAATTATTCCTGTCTAAAGGAAATGCAGGGACAAAAATGGAGCAGAGACTGAAAGAAAGTCCACTCAATGATCAGCCCATAATGGGATCCATCCCTTGTATGCACACCAAATCCAGACACTATCAGTGGGGCCATATTGTGTATGTAGGCAGTAGCCTGGCATCGCTGTCCTTGGAGAGGCTTGACCGGCAAATTGAGACAAATGCAGATACTTACAGCTGTTGTGCCCAGATTGAGAAACTCCCAAAGAGACCACCAGGAAACACAACTCTGATGCAAGCACAGGAGAGTCTTTATTCAAGCTGGAGCTCATGCTGCAAACCACCCCAAAATCAGCAGGATAGGAGAACGGTCCCAAGGTCTAGTGGAAAGGGTTTATAAAGGGAAAAAAGCCCAAGTGAGGATTTTTAAGCCTTGGCATTACATGATTGGGTAAGAGGGTAAAGGAATGTTCAACAACATCTGATCAAACCACAAGGAGGGATCATACATCTAAAAAGAACATCTTGACCTGGGAACGACTTATGTTTTCTTAGCCCACCTTGTTATTATCATCTAGCTGCAGCTGCTGTGTCTATTTTGCAACTGCAAGGGACATTTCATGGTTTTTCTCAAAATTCAAGAGTGGGGCCATGCCTCTCTGAGGGCAAGTTAACTTAAAATGGAGTCTGAAAAACAAAAATGAAATTTATTCTGCTACTTTAATCCCTTTACAGCCAATCATTGGATTGAGGTCGGGGACCAATAAGGAAGAGTTAGAGAAAGGACTGGAGGAGCTGAAGGGGATGAAAACCCCATAGGAAGAACAACAGTGTCAACTAACCAGGACCCTCAGAGCTCCCAGAGACTAAGACAAGAACCAAGGAGCATACATGGGCTGGTTCATGGCCACTGGCACATATGTAGCAGAGGACTGCCTTGTCTGGCCTCAGTTGGAAAGGGTGTGCCTAATCCTGTAGAGACTTGATGAATCATGGAAGATGGATGCTGGTGGGGGTGAGATGGGGGTGGGTAGGCTGATGGGAGAGCACCCTCCCAGAGATAGGGGGTGAGGAGGGTTGGGGTGAAGAACTCGGGATGGTGGACTGGGAAGGGGGCAACTTTTGGAATGTAAATAAATAAAGTAATTTAATAAAGATTTAAAAAAGAAGAAAAAACGAAAAGAAAAATATGACTCAGGGAAGTCTGCAAACATGAATAACTGAAATGGGCATGAGCAACACAATAGTCTAGCTGAATCTTCTCAAAGGCATCCTGTGGCTTTCTTCTCAGATCTCACATCATCACAGCATATTATTATTCTTTTTAACTTGGACAGCTGAAGTCACGGTTAAAGGTGGCTATCTTTAGCAACCATCTCAAACTATAATCTTCACCTTGTCTAATCTAATGTTTTATTATTAAGTGTATATTAGATTGAAATAGAATTTCTCAAATTTATTCACAGTAAACACAGCTTTGCAAATTACCCATGTCATCTCTTCCAGATGGTGGTTAGAGATGCTATCCAAATGCAAGTATTTACTGGGTGCATTTATTTATTTAGGTGCCAATTTGGGATTGACATTCTGCCCCTGTTACTTGTGTGCAAATAAGAGGAAGCTTATTTTGAGAATTTGAAAGCAAATTTTTTTAGCACTGATTGGTGTATAAACAATCAGTAGAGAATTTTTTCTTACTGAGCTGCAATTTTACTGGCTTTTAGGATATAAGATGAGGTAGATGAACTCCCTGGTTAATGAGCACCAAGGTCAATACTTCCTGCACCAAGATGACTACAGTTCATTGAAGTGGTCCCACCTGAAGCTTGAAACACACACATACCCTCATTGATGTGTAAAAACAGTTTGCATCCATGATAATGTGCTAGGCTTTGCCATACTCCAAACCAAAACAACTTAGTTGTGAAAGACAGGGCAACACTAGGTCACTATAAGAATAAATCAAGGAGCAACACAACTCCAAACGATTGACTCAGTTTTCTGGTAACCAAAAAGCCTCAAATTCTATTTCACATAACATATGTGGAACAAGGACGTCAACATTAGCCAACAATGGGAACCTCACAGTCAATCCAGCCTGGATTGTAAAAGTAACATTATACCCTCCTTCAATAAAAGCCTCCTTCGGCCTCTCAACTATATACCATTAAAAAAATACCACCAGGTCATGATGTAGTATTGTTTAATATACTTTTTGCGTTTAAGAAAATATTTTAAGGGCTTTTATACTGGTTTATATGAATTTTCTATAATATTTCAGAAGAGTTTTAGAGCAAAGCTTTATTGATTCATGTAAAATGTAGAAATGGTTTCCCTACTTCTATTTTTTTTTAAATCAAATGGACTATGTTTGATTATAACTACCTATTATTTAAATGTTTGATTAATTTTATTAGCAAAAATATGGGCCTATAGCTTTCATTATATGAAACAAACAAAAATAAAAACACAATTTACCCGAATCTTTGAGACACCACATAGAGAGTTTTAAGAGGTAATATTTCTGATTTTTTTTCTCTTTTGCATTTTTGGGACAAGGTTTCTCTATGTAGCTCTGGCTGTCCTGGAACTTGCTCTGTAGACCAGGCTGATCTTGAATTGGAAACTAAATGCTCTACCTCTATCTCCTATATGCTAGAATTATAGGTGTGTGCAACCAAGTTCAGCCTAAGAAGTAATCTTATAGCTATGAGTATTTACATTAAAAACACAGGTATCTCAAATAACTATCTCAAGTTTGTACTTCAAGGTCTTGACAAAACTAGAGCAAGACAAAATTACAATTAGTAGAATAATACAAAGGATCAATAAAACAAAGAATTGTTTCTCTAAAATGACAAACAGGAAAGACAAATCCCTAGTCAAACTATTCAAAATACAGATAGCATTCAAAGTAAAATTATAAAACCGTTATCATATGAATGAAATAAAACAGAGGGCCCAGAAATATCCATACATTTGGCTATCTCATTTTTAACAAAATAAAATTATATAAACATAACAGAGAAAAGACAGTTTCTAAAAATTGGTTCTGGGGAAGTTGAATATTCACATGTAGAAGAGTGAACTGCATCATATCCTATACAAAAATCAGTTCAAGATTAATAAAAAATAACAAATGTCCTGAAACAACTAAAAGAAAAGAAAAGCACTTCAAATTATAAGCATAGGCGTAGACAACAATTTCTGATTAGAACTCTATGCTAATTAAGTTTTGTCACCTTGATATAAACTAGCATCACCTGAGCAAACAAAAGTTCAATTGAGGAATTTTCTCCACCAAACTGGCCTGCAGGCAAGGATATGAGGCATTTTTATGTTTACTGACTGATATGCAAGTGTTCACCCCAATGTAGATAGCGCCTTCCTTTGGCAGTTGGTATAAGCAAGCACACTGAGTGAGCTATAAGGAACAAACCTATAAGTAACACTCCACTACAGTCTCTGTTTCAGTCTCTACCCTCTGGCTCCTCTTGGGCTCCTGCCTTGACTTTCTTTCATGATGCACAGTAACCCATAAAATGAAATAAATCCTTTCCTCCCAAAGTTCATTTTGCTCAGTATTTTATAACAGCAACAGAGAAGCAAATTAGAACAGCTTCAAATAGTTCAAAATACAACTAAAAAATTATATTGCATGAAATTTTTAAAAAAAAAAAACTTCTACAAAGCAAACAATTCATTGAGTGAAGGAAACAGCCTATAGAATGAAAGAAAAGTTTGCCACATAAGATTGGTATCTACAATAAATAAAGAACCCAAAATAAACACTGAAAGAACAAATTGCCCAATCAATAAATCTGCAATAATTAGTTGAAAAACGTGGCCAAAACAAATCAAAATAACACTGCTATTTCATCTCCTCTCAATTATAATGATTATCATAAAGAAAACATAAAACAGCAAATGAATGCTTGTAAGGATGCAGGAGGAAAAGGGAGACCTTATAACTTAGTGGGGACATAATGTAGTGCAGATGTTAGAGAAATCATCACAGAAGTTCATTTGTTGAACTAACTATATAACTACTATATGATTCAGTACTAACACTCCTGTGTCCAAAAGAATCAAAGCCAGTATATGATTTATATAACTGTACACACACACATATAAAATAGTATTACTCACAATGACCAAGGAATAAAATCAGACTAGATGCCTAGCAATTGTGACTGCATAAAGAAAATCTGATATATATGTGATATTGAACTATTATTCAGTAATAAAATATCACATTATTTTAGAGGATAATAATGAAACGAGATTATCATATTAAGAAGCATAAATCAGACTCAGAAAGTCAAGTATCATATTTTCGCTCATATGCAGAATAATTTTCAATAGACACAAAAGAGAATGAACTCTGTATCTTAGTGGGAAGTATATCAGAGGGAAGGGGTACAAAAGAAGTTGTGAGGATTGAATATTATTAGTATACATTATTGCATATATGAAAATGACACAATGAAATTCATTGTTTTACACAGTATACACTAACAACATACTTAAAACACAATCCACTCAAAATGCTGGTAAGTGGGTTTCCTTTTCTTTTGTTTGTTTGTTTGTTTGTTTGTTTTTGTTTTTGATGGCGGTTTTGACTGTCCTACTGTCTTAGAACTCATTCAGTAGACCAAACAGAACTGCTGCCTTTGCCTCCTGAGTGATGAGATTAAAGGCATGCGCTACTACCACCACCACCCAACTTCAATGCTTTTCTTATTGTCAGTGAACTTCATTAATCGTTAATCATTTGATCATTAATAATTTGTCATAATTAATAATTTGTCAAGATCTTTTGTGCTTGATTTATCGTCACCCTACAATTAAGCATATTTGATCTCTTATTTAGTAACAAGTTTCTACTTTTTACACTGGAAGAAAATAATACAGAAAACCGATAGCCCCATTACATCAAAAATCCAAAGCATCTCTATCTGTGGACTCTTGAGGTACTAGAGGCCTCTGGTACATATATAACAGACATGCAGCTCAGTCTTCCGTGTGGGTTGCCCAACAACTGGAGTGGAGAGAGCCAGGGCTTTACTGTTTGTGATATTCATTCCTCAACAGGACTGCATTGTCTAGCCTCAGTGTGAGAAGACAAAGACGCACTTAAGCCTGCAAAGACTTGAAAGGCCCAGGGGGAGGGCACCCTCTCAAAAGAGAAGGGGAGGAGGAATGGGGGAAAGGGACTCTGTCTGTGACAGTGGACCAGGGAGGGGCAGCAATTGGGATGAAAAAAAAAATAAAGAAAATTTTAAAAGAAATAATTAAATTTTAAAAAGAAAAACTTAGCACCAGAACTCAGAGGTAGTACAACTGAATTTACCAGTTCATTTGCATATAAAGCAGTGATCACAAATACTATTAGGCTGTGCTGCAGAAACAGACCACTGCCACTGATGCCTAGGCTACTAGTCAACAGAAGTTACAGCAGGGCTCTACATCCTCTTAATTCGGAAATTCTAGTGAGGTCTGTAGGTTGGAAAGCACCATTTATATTGACTGGTTGACTACAAATCTTAGCAAAATGAGAACTGATGAAAATTTGGTGTAGGTAAGGAATTGAGCACATTGTTCTCAGATCATCACTTTACTAATTTGTTTAGCTTGTTATTTGCCCCAATTGCTACCTCCCAAATCTCAGGCTGTTAAGATGCTAAAAAGAGTTTCCTTGTTTTTTTTCTATAAACCCCAAAATGGTGCCACCATTTACCCATACCTGGGAAAGTATATCAGGATAATTCTTCCTATTATCAGATTATAATAAAAATATACACTCAAAAATATTTCATTGAAAATATTTAATGAGTTACAGAAAATTTATTAACTAAATAAAGGGGACTTTTTGTATTAGTTGCCTTCTGTTGCCATTATAAAATATCATGAGCAAATCAACTTAAAAAAGAGGTGATTTTGGCTTACAATTCCAGTAGTATAGAGTCCACAATACTGGAGAAAGCATAGAAGCAAAAGCAGGAAGCTGGTGGATCTCATTACATCCACATAAAGGAAGACAGACAGAGTGAGAAGGGGAGAGAGAGAGAGAGAGAGAGAGAGAGAGAGAGAGAGAGAGAGAGAGGGAAAGCGAGAGAGAGAAGCAAGGTTACCAACCTCAACTTCAGTAAAGTACTGCCTCGAGCAATGCTCTACTTGCTAAAGGTTCCATAGACTTACCAAACAGCACTAATAATGGTGTTCAAGTGTTGAGATATAAGAGTCTATAGGAGACATTTTTTTTCATTTAAAGTACAATACTCATAAAACCTTATATAAATGGGACAGCTGCTTCAGACTATTTTCCACCAATTTGTAGCAAAATAAAAATTTACCAAGCCTAATTTAAAAGTCTTAAAAGTCATATAAGTACATTTTAAAATGTCTGCCCAGGAGTGGTATAGCTGGGTCTTGAGGTAGATGTGATGGTTTATATCTGCTAGGCCAGGGAATGGCACTATTAGAAGGTGTGACCCTGTTGGAGTAGGTATGTTACTGTAGGTGTGAGCTTAAGACCCTCACCCTACCTGCCTGGAAGTCAGTCTTCCACTAGCAGCCTTCAGATGAAGATGTAGAACTCTCAGCTCCTCCTGCACCATGCCTGCCTGGATGCTGCCATGTTTCTGCCTTGATGATAATGGACTGAACCTCTGAACCTGTGAGCCAGCCTGAATTAAATGTTTTCTTTGATAAGACTTGCCTTGGTCATGGTGTTTGTTCACAGCAGTGAAACCTTAAGATAGTAGAAATATTCTCAGTTTTTCTGAGAAACTGCCAAATTGATTTCCAGAGTGGTTGTACACGTTTGTACTACCACCAGCTATGGAGGAGTGTTCCCCTTGCTCCATATCCTCATCAGCATGAGCTATCACTTGAGGTTTTGATCTTAGCCCCTTTGACTGGTATAAGATAGAATCTTAGGGTTGTTGTGGTTTTCATTTTTCTGATTACTAAGATGTTGAACATTTATTTAAGTACTTCTCAGCCATTCAAGATTCCTGTGTTGAGGATTCTCTGTTTAGCTCTGTACCCCATTTTTAATTGGGTTATTTGGATTGCTAGTGTCTAATTTCAGTACATCTACACAATGGAATAGTATTCAGCTATTAAACCAAAGACATCATGAATTTTCAGGCAAATAGCTGTAACTTGAGAATATAATCTTGAGTGAAGTAACCCAGAGCCAGAAGGACACTTAAGACAGGTAACTAGCATAACTGTCTCCTAACAGGCTTCATCTAGCAATGAATGATGTCAGACAAAGAGACCCACAGCCAAACTGCAGGCAGAGCCAGAGAGTCTTGTGGAAGAGTTGGGAATAGAAGTGAGCAAGATGGAGGGGTCAAGAACACCACAAGAACACCACAGAGTCACCTAACTTGGGACCATGGGGCTCACAGCCTGGGCCACCAACTCAGCAGCATTTAGTAGATGGACCTAGTTCCCCCTAAACATCTGTAGCAAATGTGTAGCTTAGTGTTCATGTAGTTCCCCTAACAAGTTGAGCAGGAGCTATGTCAGTTTCTGTTCCCTGGCATTGGATCACCTTTCCCCATACTTGGACTTCCTGGATGGGCCTCAGTGAGAGAGGATATGCTTAGATATGCTGGGACTAGGTGGTACCCAAGGGGGACTCCCCTTCTCTGAGGAGAAGAGGTGGGGACAATGGAGGAGGGGTATGTTAAGGGTGGGACTGGGAAGAGAGGAGAAATGGGGGTTGTGGTCAAAATGTAAAGTGAAAAAAAAAAAGAAAGAAAGAGAACTTTTGTCCTTCCTGGAATATTAAGCAAAATATGAGAATAAAATTAGAGGAATGAAAAACACTGCTATGAGTAGTTATATGTCAGATATCTCCCATTAATATGAAAAAACCAAACATTTCCAAAATTATATTGGCCCTAGGTAACCTGTGTTACCTACTACATTTGCTGTTTGACCAGGCTTACATATAGCTTTAAAAGCCTCAGAAAATTTTATCAGTTAATTATCCTGAAAACCTGTTTCCTAGCCTTTTCTCATTTATTCAGGAAAAAAAAAATAAAATCTTTTTAGTTCTTTTGTGCATTAAATCACAGCCTGCTGATTTCTAGATTCTAAACATCAGTTTTCTTCCCTACTGGAGGCTCCAGGAAATGCTACCAAGTGATGTCAATATTATTGATATTTACCATCAAGCAGGAAAAGGTTCTGAGCTTTTAAATTATGTTTGCCATTTTTAAGAACGGACCAAAAATTGGACGGGCAAAACAGCATAAATGACAAAGCACAAGCACAAAGAATCTGTGTCTTCCATACAGTTCAGCATCAACATGCAAGGCCCTGGGAAAAGTGAATGTCTGTATATATAGGTGCGTGCTTTGTGCCCACAGAGGCCAGAACACCTGGTGCTACAGTCAGTTGTGAGTTGTCTTGTGGGTGAAGAGAATGGAACAAACTGGTCCTATGCAGAAGCACCAATTACTTTTAACCTCTGAGCCATCCCTCTAGCTCCAACTTGATTCCTAGGTGTACTTAAGTCACACACACACACACACACACACACACACACACACACACACACACCATTAGTTATGGTCCACAGTCTAGAGGGATAGGGATATTAAAAGAATGGGAATCATTTTTTCTTTTCTCTTTATTTCCTAAATGCTATGGTCTTTTGTCACACATGTTTTTGATTCACACAGTCTCCATATCTGACCACAACTAACACAATATTCTCTCACAGCATTCCATATTCTATATTCCCTTCACAAAGTGAATTCTATCTTTTAAAGCTGAACAGGCATTTTATACAACACATTCTCCACAAGGGAACCTGACCAATATTTATCAGACACAGTAGAGTAATTTCTCATTTTGGTTATGAAAGAAGGGCCTGGTATTGACTGTTCCAAAAATAAAATATGACAAAAAAAGTTCACACACATTTTAAACTATTTTCACAGATACTGTATAGTGTCCTCCTGGTTAGTCACCTAGAAGCAATCTACCTAACAGATCAACTTTGCTTCTACTTTGGGAAGACCACCTTTTTCTATACTTAGCATTTTACATTATTGTGTTCTGAAGAACTATGCCCTTTGGTGCTTAGAGAATGACTCTTGATCTTGGTCCTGCTGGTTGTGCGGTTTCCTATGATGACTATGTGCATTTTGGCTGGAGTATCTAATAGAGATTCCTTCACTGCAACTTTGGATCCCTCCTTATCCACTTTATCATCCTTACCATCTCCAACATTGACATCATCATCTTTGTTAGCCTCAAGCTTCCCTTTTTGTTCCCACCTTGGTATCTTGCCATTTTGGAAAGCAATCACTTTGCAAATATGCCTAAGAGTTATAAATCCTTTTCTTCATCTTCTGAATCTTCTCATTGCACAGCTAAGTGCTGCTCACTAATCTCCACAGGCCACGAACCATACTAAAGGTCATATGCGGTATAATATCAAACCCACAAGGGAAACCATTGATTGTACAAAATTTTACAAAGGTGCTGTACTATCACTTTCACTGGATCACCTTTCTGATTCATTGTCTCTGCCTCAATGCTATGCAAATCATCCTTTTGCTCTAGCCCCCTCAACTGACGTTCTTACTAGCAGCTGGTGCTCATTTCCAGCATTATCCAACTTAAAGTTAGCATCTTTGTCAGCCTACAGTTCAGAATCCAAAACACAGTTCTGAGGCCTCAATGAGTTCAGGTTCATGCTCATCTAATCTTTTAATGGCATGCTGGCACACAACTAGGTGAGGGAACACAGATGGAGACAATTGACTACTACTCCTGAGAACAAGCATACAGGATAGAATCTCCAGGGTGTGAAACACTTTCCAATGAAACTTTCCTCCTTCAAGGAAACCAGAAAGACTGTGTGAACTCCGTAAGGTGGGTTCATAAGTAAGCTTTGACTTCTTGCGGTAATTACTATAGCATTAAACACAAAAGTTTGTATTTTAGACTCCATATATTGCCTAAGATACTTGTATGTGGTTTTGAATACAAATAAAATATACATGTGATTAAAAGAAAAACACAAGTGTTACAAAAGAACATATTTTTAAAGCACCTCCTCCATCCTTGACTTCCCAAGGGTCATCACTTCAATATTTCCTTCTATCACCCTCCAGCAAATCTGCATGCCAAGCTGCAATTCTTTACACATTCAGCCTTTCAAATCATAAGCAGGACCACACCAGGCAAACACCTTTTCCCCATTAAATAGAAAAGAACTTCCTTACTGTAAAGTCCAATTTCCTTATCTTTTCTACAGATTTCCAGAGCAGATTATAAATGTTACCAACATGTTAAACTTCACAAAATGAAAAAGATCTCTCTATTTTTTCTTAAAACTGCCTGCAAGTCTTTAATTGTCCCAATGAAATTTTCAAGGAGACTATCTTTTTTTCACAAGCTTTCTGCTATTTTCCTACCTTTGGAGAAATGTCTATTCATGTTCTTTGTCCATTAAAAATGGGGTTATTTCTCTTCCTACTATACGTTGTGCAGGGTTTGTTTCTTTCTTTCTTTCTTTCTTTCTTTCTTTCTTTCTTTCTGTAAGTTGCTTGCCTGTGTGTCCGCTGCATTTTCATTTTGAGTGATTCCTTTTCTGTAGAGAAGTAATCTTTTTAGTTTCATGCAATCTTATTTTCTTCTGTATGAATTTCATACATGAACACTATTTTTCAATAAAATTCACTACCATTCTCTCCATTGCTCCTCCCCCATACCCCCCACCACTCCTTTCTCCCAACTTTATTTTAGTTATTTTTGGTTTAGAAACTCAACTTTTAGTATGATAACAGAATTTCCACTTCTAGTTTTACTCTTCTATATCTAAAAATCCAATTTTGTTAAGATACTCTCCTTAGGTCATCATGTCCTTTTGGTGCAATTGATGAAAAGTATTCATTGTCTGTGCCTCAATGTTGACTATACAACTTGATATATATATCAGAGTCCATTGAACTCTGTTTCTATTTTATGCCACAATCATACTATTTTAATTATGGAATATTTGTAGTATAATTTTAAATGAGAAAATACGTTCTTCTTATTGACATTTTTACCATATTAAAGGAGGAAACCACATGCATTTAAATATCTTCACCTTCCTAACTTTTAAATATCATTGTCAAGTATTAGATGATGCTATGAATTTTGAATTGTTTAAGATCTGCTTTATAAAATTCATGAAAAATGACCAGTCACTCCTTTATCCTTTTCTTTTATTTAAAGAACTCTGAACTCACATATGATGATAAGTCTACTAGTGATAATTTCTTTTAATTTTTCTATATCAAAAGAAGGCTTTGGGATCCAGCAAGATGGCTCAGTAGTTCAGATCACCAATTTCTCTCCCAGAAGACATACCATCCACACAGAGGCTCACAACCATTTGTAACTGCAGTTCTAGGAGAGCTGATGCTCTCCTCTGTCCTCCTAGATTTCTGCACAAATGCTGCACTTGTGCAAGGAAAATATTTATATACATAAAAAATAAAATATTTTTAAAAGACAGATTTTGTTTTTCTTAATTTTTAATAGATATACAAATTTTAGCTGACAGTTTTGTTACAATAGATAATCTGTTACTTTCTGACGTACATTTTCCCTTTGTTTGCTTAATGAAAATTTCAAATTGATTTTATCAATATGTGATAGTGTTGTATTTTTCAGGCTGCTTTCAAGATTTTTCCCTTGTCTTCAATTTTACAGAATTATAATGTGTCTATGATGCCATTTTTTTGGACTTTGTATGTATCACTCAGATTCTTGGGCCTAAAGACTTTATACTCCAAATATTGTTTCAGCCAGCCTCCTGTACTCAACATTCTATCCTTCTGAAAATTTGTCATATAAATATTGAAAGATCTTGTAATTATTCTATAGGTTACTTATGCTCTATTTCTCTTCAGCTCATTCTCTGACTGTTGTTCAAACTGGGTAAGCTTGTATTACTCTGTCTTCCAATGTATGTCCCCTGCCATCTCTACTACCCTATTCAGCCATCCAGCAAGTCATCTACTTCTGTTGTTATATTTGTCAGTTATATCATTTTCATTTGGTTCTGTCTTTGACTTGTTTTCCTATATTCTATTTTTTCAATTATTTCAAGAGAATATATAACTGATTGCAGAAGCATCTTTGTGATAAACGCTTTTAAATCCTTGTCAGATAATCCCAACATCAGATTTATTTCAGTGTCAGCATCAATTGTTTTTGTTCTTCACTCAAGTTTTAATTTTGTTATGATGACTTTTAAATTTATCTTGGACATTGTGTCCATATGTTAGGACACTCTGAAGGCTGTATTTTTTCCAACAAGCTTTCACACTGTTTTAGTCTAGCATGTAGGTCTTGACCTAATTTTTTATCAATGGCATTGTTTTTTCTTTGAGAATTTTATTCAGTATCTTTGATTATATTTAGCCTCCTCTCCAAACTCAGTCAATTTTCCTACACATCCCTACCCAAGCAACTTCATCTTCTTGCTCTTTCTGTAAAACAAACAAAACACTCCATCGAGTCTGCTTTGGTTAGGTCAAGTACTCTTGGAGACTGGCTAGTATACAATGTGTCACAACATTAAACAAAATGACTCACCAGCAGCAATCAATTGTTAATACCCTCTTGTCTAGTTGTTATACTTAGTGCCTACCTCCCATCTTTCATGCTAAGATTTTGTCCGGCTTTAGATTGCACAGATCATATAGATGCTGTCACAATTGCTATGTGTGTCTGCCCTGTTGTGTCTGGAAAACAGTTTCCTTGAAGTCATCCTCTCTGGCTCTTAAAATATTTCTGTTCCTTGTCCACATAGATTCCCGAGCCTTCAGAATAAAGACGTGATATAGATGTGCCATTTTGTGGACTATAATTGCAATATAGTTTGTTTTCAGAGACTTAATGGTGTTATTTTGGCCAGCTTCTTCTAGCTGTGCCATGTGCTCCTTTGAATTATTTCTAGCACTGATTGAACTTGGAAATGTCATTGTTAGGATGCAAAGTGTTCTAGTGAGGAGAAGTCATGGAGAGATCCCTTTGGAGATGGTTCAAATTGCTCTGGTACATCTTGGCAGGAATAAAGATTATCTAAACTAGGAGAATAAGAGATGTCCAAAATCAAGCTGCTTACTATTGAATAGATTCTTTTTCCCATTCTTCTTGCTAATTTGGATGTCACTAAGTAAGGGAGGATAGTGTTTTGGTCATGTGAAGAAAGATGAAGACTGAACCTTGAAGGCTGGGCCTTTGGCAATCCATAAAATATTGGTTTTAATAATTTTATTGAAATACAATAGAAATAATTTAAAAATTGCCCATGTTAGCATTTTTTTGATACTTTATTTACATTTCAAATGTTTCCCCTTTTCCAGATCTCCCCTTCAGAACCATCCTATTCCCTTCGCCCTTCCTCTGCCTCGATGGGGGTATTCCCCCATTCAACCACAAACACACACATGTCTTCCCTCCTTGGCATCCTCCTATACTGGGGCATCTAACACCCTCAGAACCAAGAGCCTCTCCTCCCCATGATTGCAAACAAGACCCTCCTCTGCCGCATATGTGGCCAGAACCATGGGTCACACCACATGTATTCTTTGGTTGGTGATCCAGTCTCCGGGAGCTTCTGGAGGACAGGGCAGTAGACACTGTTGCTCCCTCCATGGGGCTGCAAACTCCCTCAGCTCCTTCAGTCCCTTCTCCAACTCCTCCATCTGGGACCTCATGCTCAGCCCAATGGTTGCTGTGAAGTGATTCTTGGGTATTCCAAACTTTTGGGCTAATAACCACTTATCAGTGAGTATATATCATGTTCATTCTTTTGTGACTGAGTTACCTCGCTCAGGATGATATTTTCAAGTTTCATCCATTTGCCTGCGAATTTCATGAAGTCATTGTTTTTAATAGCTGAATAGTATTCCATTGTGTAAATGTACCACATTTTCTGTAACCACTCCACTGTTGAGGGGCATCTTGTTGTTTCGAGTTTCTGGTTATTATAAATATGGCTGCTATGAACATAGTGGAGCATGTGTCCTTATTACATGTTGGAGCATCTTCTGGGTATATGCCCAGGAGTAGAATAACTGGGTCCTCAGGTAGTATTATGTTCATTTTCTGAGGGTCCAGCAAAATGATTTTCAGAGAGGTTGTAACAGCTTACAGTTCCACCACCAAGGAAGAAGTTTGCCTCCTTCTCCACCTCCTCACCAATATCTGCTGTCACCTGAGTTTTTGATCTTAGCCATTCTGACTGGTGTGAGATGGAATCTCAGGGTTGTTTTGATTTGCATTTCCCTGATGACTAAGGATGTTGAAGATTTCTTTAGGTGCTTCTCAGCCATTCGAGTTTCCTCAGTTGAAAATTCTCTGTTTAGCTCTCTTCCCCATTTTTTGACAGGGTTATTTGGATCTCTGAAGTTTGATTTCTTGAGTTCTTTGTATATATTGGATATTAGCCCTCTATTGGACATAGGATTGGTAAAGATCTTTTCCCAATCTGTAGGTTGCTGTTTTGTCCTATTTACAGTGTCCTTTGCCTTACAGAAGCTTTGTAATTTCATGAGTTCCCATTTGTCCATTCTTGATCTTAGAGCATAAGCCATTGGTGTTCTGTTCAGGAACTTTTCCCCTGTGCCCATGTGTTCGAGATTTTTCCCCACTTTCTCTTCTATTAGATTCAGTATATCTGGTTTTATGTGGAGGTTCTTGATCCATTTGGACTTCAGCTTTGTACAGGGAGATAGGAATGGGTCAATTCGCATTCTTCTACATGTAAACCGCCAGTTGAACCAGCACCATTTGTTGAAAATGCTGTCTTTTTCCCACTGGATGGTTTTAGCTCCTTTGTCAAAGATCAAGTGACCATAAGTGTGTGGGTTCATTTTTGGGTCTTCAATTCTATTCCATTGATCTATCTGCCTGTCACTGTACCAATACCATGCAGTTTTTATCACTACTGCTCCTTAGTACACCTTGAGGTGAGGGAGATTGATTCCCCCAGAAGTCCTTTTATTGCTGAGAATAATTTTTGCTATGCTGGGTTTTTTGTTATTTCATATGAATCTGAGAATTGCTCTTTCTAGGTCTACAAAGAATTGAGTTGGGATTTTGATGGGAATTGCATTGAATCTGTACATTGCTTTCGGCAGGATGGCCATTTTAACTATATTAATCCTGCCAATTGATGAGCATGGGAAATCATTCCATCTTCTGAGGTCTTCTTTGATTTCTTTCTTCAGAGACTTGAAGTTCTCGCCATACAGATCTTTCACTTGTTTGGTTAGAGTCACACCGAGATACTTTATATTGTTTGTGACAATTGTGAAGGGTGTCATTTCCCTAATTTCTTTCTCAGCCTGTTTATCCTTCAAGTGTAGGAAGGCTACTGATTTGCTTGAGTTAATTTTGTATCCAGCCACTTTGCTGAAGTTGTTTATCAGCTGTAGCAGATCTCTGGTGGAGTTTTTCAGGTCACTTAAGTATACCATCATATCATCTGCAAATAGTGATATTATGATATCTTCCTTTCCAATTTGTATCCTGTTTACCTCCTTTTGTTGTCTGATTGCTCTAGCTAGAACTTCAAGTACTATATTGAATAGATAGGGGGAGAGAGGGCAGCCTTGCCTAGTGCCTGATTTTAGTGGGATTGCTTCACGTTTCTCTCTACTTAGTTTGATGTTGGCCACTGGTTTGCTGTATATTGCTTTTACTATATTTAGGTATGGTCCTTGAATTCCTGATCTTTCCAAGACTTACATCATGAAGGGATGTTGAATTTTGTCAAATGCTTTTTCAGCATCTAACGAAATGACAATGTGTTTTTTTTCTTTGAGTTTGTTTATGTAGTGGATTACATTGATGGATTTCCAGGTATTGAACCATCCCTGCATCCCTGGGATGAAGTCTACCTGATTGTGGTGAATGATCATTTTGATGTGTTCTTGGATTCAGTTTGTAAGAATATTATTAAGTATTTTTGCATTGAAATGATTCATAAGGGAAATTGGTCTGAAGTTTTCTTTTATTGTTAGGTCTTTGTGGGGTTTTGGTGTCAGTGTAACTGTAGCCTCATAGAATGAATTGGGTAGTATTCCTTTTGTTTCTATTTTGTGATATTGTTTGAAGAGTATTGGTATTAGGTCTTCTTTGAAGGTCTTATAGAATTCTGCACTGAACCCATCTGGTCTTGGGTTTTTTGTTTTGTTTTGTTTTGTTTTTTGGTTGGGAGACTTTTAATGACTGCTTCCATTTCTTTATAGGTTATGGGACTGTTTAGATGGTTTATCTGATCCTGACTTACCTTTGGTATTTGTTATCTGTCTAGAAACTTGTCCATTTCATCCAGATTTTCCAATTTTGTTGCATATAGGCTTTTGTAGTAGGATCTGATGATTTTTTGAATTTCCTCAGAATCTGATGTATCTCACTTTTTCATTTCTAATTTTGTTAATTTGGATACTGTCTTGGTGCCCTCTGGTTAGTCTGGCTAATGGTTTATCTATCTTGATGATTTTCTCAAAGAACCAGCTCCGGGTTCTGTTGATTCTTTGTATAGTTCTTTTAGTTTTCACTTGGTTGATTTCAGCCCTTAATTTGATTATTTCCTTCCTTCTACTCCCCTTGGGTGTATTAGCTTCTTTTTGTTCTAGAGCTATCAGGTATGCTGTTAAGCTTAGGATTTTCTCTCTCCAGTTTCTTTTTGGAGGCATTCAGAGCTATGAATTTTACTCTTAACACTGCTTTCATTGTGTCCCATAGGTTTGGGTATGTTGTACTTTCAGTTTCATTAAATTCTAGGAAGTCATTAATTTCTTTCTTTATTTCTTCCTTGACCAAGATATCATTCAGTAGAGAGTTGTTCAGCTTCCATGTGTATGTGGGCTTTCTGTTGTTGTTGTTGTTGCCATTGAATACCAGCCTTATTCCATAGAGATCTGATAGGAGGCATAGGATTATTTCAATCTTCTTATATATGTAGAGGTTTGTTTTGTGACCAAATATATGATCAGTTTTGGAGAAGGTACCATGATGTGCTGAGAAGAAGGTATATTTTTTTGATGTAGGATGAAATGTTCTATAGATATCTGTTAAATCCATTTGGTTCATAACATCTTTTAGCTTTACTCTGTCTCTGTTTAGTTTTTGCTTCCAAGATCTGTCCATTGATGATAGTGGGGTGTTGAAGTCTCCTACTATTATTGTGTGAGGTGCAATGTGTGCTTTGAGCTTTAGTAAAGTTTCTTTTATGAATGTTGGTGCCCTTGCATTCTGGGCATAGATGATCAGAATTGAGAGTTCTTCTTGGTATATTTTTCCTTTAATGAGTATAAAGTGTCCTTCCTTATCCTTTTTGATGACGTTTGGTTGAAAGTTGATTTTATCTGATATTATAATGGCTACTCCAGCCTGTTTCTTGGGGCCATTTGCCTGAAAAATTGTTTTCAAACCCTTTACTCTGAGGTAGTGTTTTTCTTTAACATGGAGGTACATTTCCTGGATGCAGCAAAATGCTGGGTCCTGTTTATGGATCTAGTGTGTCAGTGTCAGTCTATGTCTTTTTGTTGGGGAATTGAGTCCATTGATGTTAAGTGATGTTAAGGAATGGTGATTGTTGCTTCTTGTTAGTTTTGATGTTGTTTTTATGTTTGTGTGGCTAACTTCTTTTGAGTTTGTTGAAAGATTACTTTCTTGCTTTTTCTAGGGTGTAGTTTCCCTCCTTGAGTTGGTGTTTTCTATCTATTATCATTTGTAGGGCTGGGTTTGTGGAAATATACTATGCACATTTGAAGTTGTTATAAAATATCTTGATTTCACCATCTATGATAATTGACAGTTTTGTTGGGTATAGGAGCCTGGGCTGGCATTTGTGTTCTCTTAGAGTCTGTATGAGATCTGCCCAGGATCTTCTAGCTTTCATAGTTTCTGGTGAGAAGTCTGGTGTAATTCTGATAGGTCTGCCTTTATATGTTACTTGCCCTTTTTCCCTTACTGCTTTTAATTTTCTTTCTTTATTTTGTGTATTTGGTGTTTTGACTATAATGTGATGGGAGGGATTTCTTTTCTGGTCCAGTCTATTTGGAGTTCTGTAGGCTTCTTTTATATTTATGTTCATCTCTTTCTTTAGGTTACAGAAGTTTTCTTCTATAATTTTGTTGAAGATATTTAGTGGTCCTTTAAGTTGGGAATCTTCACTCTTTTCTGTACCTATTATCCCCAGGTTCTGTCTTCTCAATGTATCCTGGATACCCTGCATGTTTTAGGTTAGGAGCTTTTTGCATTTTGTGGGGTTTTTTTTCTTCTTCTTTTGACTGTTGTGTCAATGTATTCTATGGTATCTTCCACATCTGAGATTCTCTCTTCCATCTCTTGTATTCTGTTGGTGATGCTTGCATCTATGACTCCTGATCTGTTTCTTAGGTTTTCTAACTCCAGGGTTGTCTCCCTTTGTGATTTCTTTTTTGTTTCTATTTCTATTTTTAGTTCCTAGATGGTTTTGTTCATTTCCTTCGTTTGTTTGACTGTGTTTTCCTGTAATTCTGCCTGTTTGATTTTGTTTTTCCCTAAGTCTTTAAGGGATTTTTGTGTTTCCTCTTTAAGGGCTTCTAATTGTTTACTTGTGTTCTCTTGTACTTCTTTAAGGGAATTGTTTATTTCCTTCTTAAAATCTGTCATCCTCATGAGATGTGATTTTAAGTCTGATTCTTGCTTTTCTGGTGTGTTGGGGTATCCAGTGCTTGCTGTGGTGGGAAGCTGTGTTTTGATTATGCCAAGTAGCCTTGTTTTCTGTTCCTTATGTCCTTGCCCCTGCCTTTCACCATCTGGTTATCTCTGGTGTTAGCTGGTCTTACTCTCTCTGACTGTGGCTTGCCTTTCCTGAAAGCCTAGGTGTTAACACTCCTTGAAGACCAGTTCTCTCTGAGAGGAATTTGGGTTTGGAGAGTTATGTTTTAGGGTCAGCTCTGGTGTGCAGACAGAAACCAGAAGGATATAGTCCCCAGCTGTCTCTTGTTTCCTGTGTCCTGACGGCTCTGCAAGGGTCCCTCTTGAACCAGTGAATTTGAAAAAAAGTGATAGTCTTGCCTGTGCTTGAAGGTGTGTTTGCACTCCTGGGATACCAGCTCCCTCCTGACATTATTTGAGTATGGAGCCCTGTGTCACAGGA
This sequence comes from Rhynchomys soricoides, assembly GCA_019843965.1. Classification (NCBI taxonomy): domain Eukaryota; kingdom Metazoa; phylum Chordata; class Mammalia; order Rodentia; family Muridae; genus Rhynchomys; species Rhynchomys soricoides. Next base: position 871,544 of record JADRCH010007414.1, read on the forward strand.
TCAGCTCCCTGGCCACTGAATGAAACCAGAAGCCCTCTCCTCATTCCCTGTGTCCTCTGTATTCCAGGTGGGTCCCTCTGATCAGACAGGCTTGCCCATACTCCTGAGAGGCTAGCCTTCTACCAGAGCTATTTGGTTATCAAGCCCTTTTGGCCCAGGCAGAGGTCTCTTGCCACAGATGGAAACAGGAAGGCCCCCTTCCTCCCTGCTGTTCCTCAGTCCCTGTGTCCCAAGGATTCTTGGCGAGTCCCACTGAGCAGTGTTAGTCCTCTTACCCCCTCTCAAAAGCTTTTCCACACTCCTGGGAGGCTAGCTTTCTCCCAGTGCTATTTGGCTATTGCCCATGTTAGCATTAAAAATGATTTTACTAAAGGTATGGACTTGTGTAAACATAAAGGCAGTCTAGTTTTAGAATATTTCTATCAACTTGGTTTCTTTTTTCCATTAATTTATTCATTTATTCACATCCCTATTGCAGCCGCCCTCCCCCAAGTCCCGCCTCATATAACCCCTCTCTTCATCCCCCTCCCTTTCTACTCTGAGAAGGGAAGGTCCCTTGGGTACCAACCCACACTGCCACATCAAGTTGCAAGACTAGGCACATCATCTCACACTGAGACCAGACAAGGCAACTCAGTTAGGGGAACAGGACCCACAGGCAGGCAACAGAGTCAGGGACATCCCCCATCTCCAAGTTGTTGGGGGACCCACATGAAGACCAAGCTGCACATCTGCTACATATGTGTGGGAGGCCTAGGTTCAGCCCATGCTTGCTCTTTGATTGGTGGTTCAGTATCTGGGAATCCCCAAGGGTCCAGGTTAGTTAACTCTCTGTTCTTCCTATGGAGTCCCTATCCTCTTCGGTTTCCTAAGTCCTTCCCCCAACTCTTCCACAAGACTCTCTAAGCTCCATCTAATGGAGCTCCATCTTTGTCTGTGGGTCTCTGCATCTATTTCCATCTGATGCTGCGTTCCAGCTTTAATTTTCTACTTGTCCTCATCACATTCCCCACACTATGTGCAAGAGGTCTATAGGCTGCTAAGGCCCTCTTTTGTCTCTTCGTAGGATACCTGCACCAAAACACAACCTTGGCCTCCAAAAATATGTTAATATTTATCAAGGCCTATCACAGCCATCTTGTACTTCAGATTTTCCTGTTTAACTTGAGATCAGTCCACCAGAATATTGCTTTCCTATAAAGATTACAAAGTCAAACTGTGCTTTTTCCTTCCAACTCATTTGTCACCAAGACCAACTCTGTCTCCTATTCTCAGAAGTGTAGAGGTTTTTTCTGATACTCTTGATCAATTCAGCTACCTGTAATAGTAAGGTTGCTGGCTTTATAGCTTGCTCCATCCTACTAGAACTGTTGTACTGATGGAGATAGTGAGAATATGAGCAGCCAAGATAAAAAGAGATCGGTTCCCTGATGATCCTATCTAAGACACAGTAGTTGCCTTTTTTTAATTGACATGTAAAAACAGCGTTTATAGAACAAATGGTACTTTGTGGGCAGAAAATTTGAAGGACAACAAATGTTGCCATAACTCATAAGAGCCTATTATGGTTTTCAATATCACTGTTGATCTTCTACATTTCCTTCTTTAAGAAGTGGCCAGATCATATTCGTGCTCTAAAACAAACTGCTAGAATTCCATAGACTAATCTATAAAATCCTAATTCCTAATGTAACCTGGGGGACTCTCATGATCTGACCTCCGTTAACCTCTTAAAGTGCACCTTCTCTTACTTTTCCCATTACTATTTCCTGATTGGCCAGCACCAGGATACCAATCTTCTCATGCCTGCAACAAGCACACCTGTGATTCTTTGTTATTTTGTTAACTTGACACAAGCTCAGGTCATTTGGGAAGAAAGAAGCTCAACTGAAAAAAAACACATCCATAAGATTGGCCTGTAGGCTGTGGGGTATTTCCTGATAAATGGTTAGTGTGAAAAGTGCTACCTCTCAGCAAGTGGTCCTGAGCTGTATAAGAAAGAAAACTGAGAAAGCCAAAAGCCAACATTTCTTCATGGCCTCTGTTTCAATTTCTGCCTCCAGAGTCCTGCCCTGCTTGAGTTCCTGCTTTAGTTTCCGTTCGCAGAAGAATGTGAACGAACTGTGAAATAAACGTTTTCCCCCAAAACTTGTTTCTAGCATAGTGTTTTCTCACAGCAATAGAAATGCAAACTAGGACAACAGTCTGCCCTTAGCTGTTATCTTGTATTTGTTCTTCCCTTTGCCAGAAATGCAGAATAAAACTTTTCTTCTAATCAAATAGATCTAACTACCTAAGATACATCTTCTCTGTCCACTGAAAACACCCCCATTGATCTTATTGCTCCATTTAATATTAACAGTAATGATAGCAATCAAATTATAACATCTATGTTAGTTCATTTTGTCCATTGAAGCCTTCTGATACAAACTCCACTGGAGCAATTGGTGTTATATGTGATCTCAGTCCATGTCTTGCAAAGCTGTTAATGATCAATGGGTATTTTTGCATGTATAAATAAACAAAATTTTATGTTGGGTATCTTGCCATCTTTTTACAATGCTTTGTGATAGGTGCTTTTCCTGCTGTATAATGTACTACCAGCCATGCCCATCAACATTTTCTCAGTTTACTAACTTAGGATACTTAGTGTCACTGAGAATGCACTACATTACTTGATTCTGTATCACTCCTTTTGGTCCATCTTCAGCCAAAATGGCCTTATCAAATCCTCCTTTACTCTTACAGGTCCCTCTTTATAAATTTCCTTCCCCCATTTTCTCTAATAACTCAACATTAGACAGTAGAAATGACCAGAGTTTTTTTCTTTTCTTTCCTTTTTCTTTTTCCTTTCCGTTTATACCAACAGCAACCTATGTATTCATGCGCATAGTGCGATCATTACCCTTTACTTCCTAAGATGGCTGGCACCTGAGGGCAGATTTTTATTTTATTTTATTTGACTATTTAGGACTGTACTTTAATAACGTTTCTACCCTTTCATATCATGGTTCTTAAAGAATGTATTCTAATTTCAGGAGAGTAGTGGCCAGGTCACCAGTCTAACCGAGGGAAATAACACTTTGCCCTACAACAGCATAGTCCCCGTTGAACATTGCTAAAACTCTTTCTGAAAGAATTTCTGTAATCTAAAAATTTTTAAATATATTAAATTCAATGAACAACCTATCTCCAAATGTACAAATCTCATTGTAAAAAACATAAGTAACATGTAAAAAAAACAAGGTGTCATAAATGCTCCAATAATAATTAATCTCAAACTATCTCCTTTGGAAGTGAATTAAATGAAATTACAGACAAAGAACACAAAAGAATGACTACAATTATGCTCAAAGAAACTGAATAAGACACAAATTCTTGAAGAAATACCAAAAGAATATAAAACACTGAATTAAATAAAACATCAGAATATAAAAAAGAAATTCAATAAAAAGATATAAATGGTGAAAAAAAACAAATGGAAATCCTGGAAATGAAGATAAGTCAATTCAGAATCTCTGTGAAAAGCCTCACCAACAGAATAGGTCAAGGATAAGGCTATCAGAGAGTAAAGGCACAGTAGAGGAATGGGAACACTCAAACAAAGAAAAAGATAAACTAATAAATAATAAGCAATAATTTCAAGATGTACAGGAGAAAAATGTACAAAAGACTAAATGTACAAAAAGATGTTCAAAAAGACTAAACCTAGGAATCATGATCATAGAAGGAGAATTTCATTCTGAAATCATACAAAATACTTTCACCTAAATCATGGTGCTCTGTCCATCACCCAGTGAGATTGCTGTTCAAGGGTATCCTGCCTGGCCACTACACCATCACCCATGGATATCCATGCATCACTGTTTCTAACCCTAATCCCTTGCACCTTGAGAACAGTGGAAGATGTTCCAGCCTTGTCCTTTCACCCAATGAGATTAGCATCTGTGTACAAGTATGTACACACACACACACACACACACACACACACACACACACCCCGATGTTGGGATTGGAGAAAGAAGGTCCTAGATTTAATCATATGTTGCTCACTCCTGCTATTCCATGCTGGATTCTCCTGGCCCACAAATCACCCAATGAAATTATGGTACCAGAGGTCCCAATCCTGTCTACTTCCCAGTGAGATCAGCATGTGGCAAGCTTAAGTCCAGTCCTTTGTCTTACAGGATCAACATGTGGATAATACAGGATCAGCTTTAAATAAAGAGTATGGTGAGGATACTGCCAAAAAAGCTGAAGAGATTGATGACAGACATCTTTCTGGAATTACTCTGCTTTATCTGCAGAGGCAAGGTCTCTTGTTGAATCCAGAGCTTGTCTTTTGACTGGCTTAGACCCCTGTTTATTAAATACTTTCTTTTGTAAGAGTTGCCATGGTCATGATGTCTCCTCCCAGCAAAAAAATCCCTTACTAAGATAAGGAGTAACTTGTATGGTGAAAATTAGCAGACTCTGGCATCATCTTCTCTTGCTATTCTGTGTAGGCTCATTAATTTCACTATACAATCTTAGACCAATTACTCTGGAAGTTTGAGTCCAAATTGCTTCTTCTATAAGACAATGGAAATGGCATTGCCTCACATTTCACAATGAAGGGTTAGCAAACATACATAGAAAAGACTATGCTTTTCTTGGTAATTAGCAGTTGCTTTCCATACATTAAAAGCCTTTCACTCTCATTTCCTAGAAGCCAAAGTTCCAATCTGATTAGAAAAACAATGTGTATCAGATGTTTACCGGGAAGGGAGGACATCTGTGGGCGTAGGAGCATTGCAAGAACTGAAGGAGTAGCATAATTTAGGCAACTGTTGAAAACACAGATTTTACAGGTAGATGGGCCCTGAGGAACAAAGTCACATGAGTAAATGAAAAGAGAACATAACCACCCCAATGTATGTTTGAGGGGAAAGATTTTATTGTAGATATGAGGGAGAGTACAGCCAGAGACATCTGGAAGAGCAAGAAGAGAAAGTGGTAGATTCAACAGGAACCAGGCTGAGAGAAGGGAGGAAGATGAGAATGAGAAGAGGAAAAAGTGTGGGCAAAGGAGATGGGGTGGGGGAGAGACCAAGGACCAAGAGAGAGGAGACAAGTAGATCAAGAGAACACATGGACAAAATGAAGGGACAGGAATTAGTATCTGGGAGAAGGGAAGTCCATGAGCAGAAGTTTAGGGTAGGGCCCTGGTGAAAAGAGCTGTGAGGAGACACAGGTACTGAGCCAGCCTAGAGACCAGCAGAAACTTTGGTATGCTTATGCACCACAATTAGCCATTTGTCCTGAGTTTCTTTTGGACCCAACAATGGGTTGACCACAGGCTTCTGATCTTCTGTGAATATGTCCTATAGCACACTTTGTCTTGTATCATAACACTCTTTACTTCTGATTGTTAAACACAATTATTCTTTGGGGTTTTGGATATTCCACACTTCTCCCATCCTTCCCACAAGGTCTGTTCTAGTTTGCCTGATGACCTTATGAAGACCATGATCAAAAGCAACTAGTTTTATGTCAACTTTATACAAGCTCTAGTCGTCTGAGGAATCTCCATTAAGAAACTGCCTCATGCTCTTATCTCTTACCTCTCCCCATTCCTTTCCTCCTCTTTCCACATGGTCATGGCTGGCCCCTCTACTTCTCTACTCTCTCCCCCTCTCTGCCTTTCTCTGCCTCTACTACCCTCTTAGCTCCCCTCCCCATGCCCTAAATAAACTCTACTCTATACTAAAAAGAAAAAGAAAACAGAAACTGCCTCAATAAAATCTGGCTAAAGGCAAGTCTGTATGGTCTTAATTAGAGATTGATATGGGAGGACCCAGTCCATTGTGAGTGGTGCCACCCCTGGGCTGATGGTGCTGGAATCTATAACAATGTAGGCTGAGCAAACCATGGATTCTAAGCCTGTAAGCAGCACTCCTCTATGGTCTCTTCATCAGCTCCTGCTTCCAGGTTGTGGCCCTGTTTTAGTACCTGCCATCACCGCCTTCAATGATGAACTGTAATAAAGAGCGATAAGGGAAATAAACCCTTTCCTCCCCAAGTTGCTCTTGGTCATTTTGCTTCATCACAGCAATAGAAACTCTAAGAAAGACAGGGAGGAAAATGTTTATTTGGCTTACAGAGCCTTGCTGCATGTTGTTTCCCTGGTCTAGAATGTATATACCTTTCCAACAATAAATACTTTAGATTTGAATCATTAATGATGATTTCAAGTTATCTGCTACTTCGGATGGTTGTTTAATGTTTACATCCCTAGTTTATTTAGCTCAATGTTTTCACCTAGCACATACCTAACACAAAGAACATCCTCAATAACTAAATTTTCAACCTTCAGGCAGTGCCCCAGTTTACTATTCTTTGTAGGGTATGAGCTGATAGATACCTTCTTATGGTCCTGTTTTTCTCTCCTAGATATGTAAGTCATGAAATAGGCCTCCAGAACTGGAAAGGAATTCTAGCCTCTTCTTGAAATACTATATTCCACATTCTTTAAAGAAAAAGTAATTATAAAGTCGAATTAAATTGTTGCTTCCATGATTCCTAAGGATTCTCTCTGCCCACAAACCTATTAAGAGTTGGCAAGCAAAGCTAAAACTGTAAGCTTTTATTTTATCCCAGTTGCTATTTTATTTCATAAAAGAGGTTTGTGTTTTTCAATTGTGTGTGTGTACATATGTTCACAGAAATGCAGGTATCTGCAGAGACTAGATATATTGGATCCCCTTGAAACTGGAGTTACATGCTGTTGTAAACCAACAAACATGAATGTAAGGATCTGGGAATTGAACTTGGGTCCTCTGCAAAAGCAGTACATGATCTTAACCACTAAGGCATTTCTCTAGCCCCCAATTGCTATTTTCAATTAAGAGTTTACATATTTTCTGGTTCCCACAAGAAAAGGCTAGGACCACATTATAGACAGGTAATCAATTCTAGTTCATCTATTCAAAATTTAATAGAGGTATTCCTGAAAGAACAGTGGTGGCACTAAGGGACAATGAGTTCCCTGATTCAGGAAGTATTCAAAAGAAGACTTGTTAGTCCACTGGCAAAATAACAGTCCAACAGATGAAGAAAAAATGAGAAGAATCCTGGAGATCTTTCCAAAAGTTACATTAGGAGATTCTATGATAAATATTCTTAAGCTGTCTCTCCAGTCGCAAGGCTTGATGGATTTACAGAGTCAGCTCCATTCTCTCTTGTTATTGCCTTGATTTCTTCTTGCTGGGATTAGGATGCAGTCTTTAGCTGTAGAATATAACTAAGTTAATGACCATACAGAGACTGAACCCATGACCTTGTCCTCATTAGCTCTGTCCTCTAATCCCCCAAGTTCAAAAAAAAAAAAAAAAAAAACCTTCTGATACTCATCAGTCAAATTAACTCTAAGGGAAGAGCTTCACACCAGGCAAAGTGACATCTCATTTTGGCATGATAACATTGTGCTCTATTTAAAAATGAAAATTTCAGGGTGATAAAAATTAAAATGGTGGTTTTGAACTATTTAAGAGAGGAATTTTCTATCAAAGTGAGAAAAATGTTATGCAAAAGGATTTGCAGTTTCAACCATGCAGAGACATAAATATCACATATTAATAGATTTGACCTAGTTGCAATCATAGACAGTTCCATTCTCATTTTGTCTCCCTCACATGTTTGTTCCCTATTTGGGTAACTTCTCTCAAAGCTCATGGGACAAGTGGTTATGCAAGAATAATAATTGGTGAGTAGTTACAATAATAACCCTGGCAACAGTTTGCTCTTAAAGAAGAATTTCTATCCTGACACAAAAGGATTCAGGCTTGTTGATTACTGCTCTGTAATACTATTGCTGTGACTAACTTAAAATCACACATTTACTTAATTCTTTCCATAGCTAGATTTTCAATTACACTTAATAGTTGCAAATAAAATACAGACATCAGTGGGCTACCTGTTGAGTTCTCTACCTGTTAAACAAGGAAAAGCTATATTAATACTTCTTAACAAATCATTGTGAACATTGGAGTTATGTGGGAATTTCAAATGCACATAAAATTAATATTTTCATTTTCAGTGGCTACATGAACACTTGAGCATCTTATAAAAACAATATGCTGTTTCTTCAAAACAAATCACATTTACATTTATACACATAATTTTACATAGTGTCCCAGGGATTAAATATTCATCCTTTTTGAAGACTGTGCTTGCTAGATTTATGTCAACTTGACACAAACTAGAATCATTTTAGAAAAAGGAACCGCAAGAAAAAATTTTCCTACCAGACTGGCCTATGGGCAATTCTATGTTGCATTTTCTTGACTGCTGATTTATGTTGGAGAGCTCAGTTCACTCTGAGGATGCCACCCCTGGCCCGGTGGTCCTAAGCATTGTAAGAAAGAAAATAAAGCACGCCATGAGGATGAAGCCAGTGGGCAGCACTCTTCCATGGCCTCTGCATCAGTTTCTACTTCCACTGTTCTGCTTTGAGTTCTTACCCTGACTCCTTCAGTGATGGACGGTAGACTGTGATGGAGACCTATGAACTGAAATAATCCTTTATTCCAAAAGTTGCTTTTGGTCAAAAGTGTGTTTTATTACTGCAATAGAGACCCTAAGACAAAACCCACCCACAAAGCTCAGATTAAGATGCTGTACTCTTACACAGCCTTTTCCATTTAAAGACAAAGAAGCTGATCGAAAGGTAGGGCTGGTAATCTTTATCCATAATCCCAGTACTTAGGAGGCAGAGGCAGAATGATCACTCTGAATTCAAGGCCTACATAGTGAGTTTGAGGCCAACCAGGGCTATCTATAAAAGAAGGCCATATTGTAAAAACAGACAGAACAAACAAACAAACAAACAAATACAAAGACACTGAGCAAAAAGACCTATCTAAATTTATCTCCTGCAGGATTTCCAATTACAACCTGGTTAAAACACAGAAAACTTGTTTTGGGTGTAGAGAGGTAGTAGGTTACACAGAATGTGTGTACACATGTGTATGTGGTGCACATGTTTATTACATAGAGATCAGAGGTGAATGTCAGATATTTGGATACCCAAACTCAGGTACTCATAGTTGCATAGGAGGAAATTTACTGTCTGAGTTCTCTCTCTAGCCCCTAAAGCATAGAAAACTTAAAATTGATATGGAATTGAAGACATAGTTTAAGAAAAGATACCACCTGATTTAAAACATAAAATCTTCTATAAATAAACTTTGAGAATCTGGAGTCATTTAGTAAAATGTAGGACTTGAATGCATAAATGGAACATTATGTTTTGTTTAAACGGGGCATCATGCAGCTCAGGCCTTGCTTGGCACCTGCTCTAGAGTGCAGGCTAGCTTATACTCCTGAGCTTCCAGCTCCAACTTTCTGAATGCCCCCTCTCATCCTCTGCACACTCACAGCAATTGCCTTCATTTTGTCAACAAGTCCACCTCCTAACCTAACACCCTTCCTTGCTTTTTCTTTTTCAGACCTCATGCAAGCAGTCACAAATACTGTATGCTCATCATGAACACAACTATATCATATCCAGGAGACAGAACCTCACTGGACTTCTTGCTCCCTGTGGTTCTTACATTCTTTCTGTTCCACCTTCTGTAATGTCCTGAACCTTGGAAGAAGTGATATAGACACCATGTTTACTGCTGAGGATTAAATAGTAACTTAGTGTCAGAATTTTGACCAGTTATGAGTCTCTGCATTAGCTGTTGCCTACTGCCACAAGAAGCTTCTCTTATGAAGTCTGACAGCAACACTATGCATATAAACATAAATATGTATATAGCAGCTTAATTCCATGTTCATTTGACAAAATGTCAGTAATAGAATAGAGTACTCCACAAGGCCTGTGCCCTTGGTTACCTCAGAAATCCATGCCACTATTGAGCCAATGGCTATATTTTGTCTGGCAATTCCATGATGTAGTATGAAGTATCTACATCTGGGTGTGATTATTGATGACTCTTCTTCCCAGCAGCCTGCATAGTACCTTCTAGTTCTGTGAACACTAGCCAGAAAGGAGAAAGGTTGCAGCTCAGTTTCAGCTTGGTTGTTCTGTGTCCTGAGTCCAGACTATCTGCTTTCACAAACAATGGGATCTTACTGTCTAGTTGTAACCTATTACTTTCTGTGAACAAAATGTTCATATCCATGCAATTATATTTTATTTGAAATCTAGGGAAGACCTACAAGAGTACATTTGGCTTGTTTGTCTATCTATGTGAGAATTTAGAATGGACCCACTTACACCTGAAAAGACCCATGATTCTTCCAGATGCTGCCAGAAGTACAAATTGAGGGTTTCTGAATTGTGCAAACTGTTTCTACATTTTCCACCTTGGTGTGGCTTCACCAGGTGACATTTTTTGAGGGTCAGCCTATTAGTGTTACCTGCAGTGACTGCTTTAGAATGCATAGCTAGAGTTGAATGTCTGTACCAAGCCTTAGTTAGCTACAAAGTCATGGAAAGACTATGACAATACACTGAATCCAGAAATCAAATCAGCGTCACTGATGAAGTCCCACAAATCCTTGCTTTTCTTGAGCATAAGAAATTCATTCAGTTCTCATATGCCCTATAAACCTTAAAGCAAATGTTGCCATTCTAAAGGCTGAGTGTAGCTCCTGGCTAGAATGTTGGTGCTAACAGATTGGATGCCATGGAAACTGAGAAAGACCTAATTTAAGCAGAAACCGCTGCAATTTATTTATTTCATTTATTTTGATCAGCCTTCTAAACTAAGAATGAGTAAGAGTTTGGGTGCTTCTAAAAATAACAGATTTGTAATATTTAAAACCACTTCTGAACCTTTTCTTTACAATGTAGGGAAACAAAAATTTCCTTGCCCCCTGCTTTTCCTTTGCAGTGAAATTTCAGCTTGAGGAGTATGAAATTCTTGAGGTTGCATTTGAAGTCATTCTGTCAGTTGGTATGAATAGAGAGAGTTCTGGATCTTAGCCTACAGGTTCATATGCCTTCACACATTAACATTACCTTGAAACTAGCTCAGAAAGCATTTCATTATACTACATACATACTGCAGGTAAATAAACCTGTTCACATTCATTATTTTAAAGTATTTGCTTATTTACATCCCAAATGCCACACCCTCTTGGTCCCCCTGTCAGAGTCCCTCCCCCATTCTCCTTCCTCTTCTCTTCTGAGAGGTTGAGGACCACCCCCACCCCCGTTATCCCCCCACTCTAGCACATCAAATCTCTGAAGGATTAGGCAAATACTCTTCCACTGAGGCCAGACAAGGCAGCTCTGTTGGAGAACAGATATCACAGTCAGGCTACAGTCAGCTTTAGGGCCAGCCCCTGCTCCAGTTGTTGGAAGGCCCACTTCGAGACTGAGCTGCACTTCCGGAACATATGTGCCAGGGGCCTTGGTCCAGTCCATATATGCTTTTTGGTTGGCAGCTCAGTCTCTGAGAGCTCCCAGGGTTAGTTGACTCTGTTGGTCTTCCTGTGGAGTTCCTATCCTCATGGAACCTGAAAATGCCATCCCCTGTAGCCAGACAAGATCCTCAGAGAAGGAACAAAGACACCAACCCACCCACAAAACTTTTCTGTCTAAAAGAAATGCAGAGACAAAAGAAGAGCAAAGACTGAAGGAATGGACAACCAATAACTGTCCAAACTTGAGACGCATCCCATGGGCAAACACCAATCCATGACACTCAGTCATTCTTGCAGACAGCATGGTTGTCCTCTGAGAGGCTCCACCCAGCAACTGACTAACACAGAGGTAGATACCCACAGCCAAACATTGGATGGAAGTCAGGGACTCTTGTGAAGGCTTCTTCACATCCTTTAAGGAATATGGCATAAGTCAAGAGCTGTATTTGCTTTCTTTCATTTCAACAAATGAGTTACCTGATCCACACAAGAACTGACAAGAAAAGAAACATTTGACTACAAAAAATGATCAATTTTAAATTTTGCAATAGAAAAGTCACAAATGAAAAATATTTCTTTCTGCATGTTCAACATTCTTGCTCTTGATAGCTCTAGGATTCAGTTGTGTTGAGGTTACCCAGTGCAATCATAGCAGACAAACAGACAACGCCAAATATAGCATAAAGCTCATATGCTACACTCCCATCTTTCGAGTGTAGTAACCAGATTAAAGTACAGCTAGCCTCTCCTACAAAGATTCTACAGAAAAACAATTTGCCAAACAACCCAGCTTCTCTCTAAGGTCAAATGTTCTTCTGAGTTATGTGGTACAGCTATCATGCTCAGATTCATGGTGCTAAATTTGCAACTTCCTAATTGTGTGATCTGAGAAAGTTGCATTATTGGTCTGGAGCTTTCTCTAAATGTATAAAATGGGAATTATGACAATAAAAATATGCATATGACTCTCAAGGTCGTTGTAATAATTCAGCAACATGATGGTTAGTTAGACGAAGCACTTGCAACAGCTCCAAACAAATATCCAGTGGAAAATGCCCAGTGTAAGACACATTTAGTAAGAAAGCATAAAATCTTTTCTCCTCTCTCTTCTTTCACCAGGTTAAAAGAGTAAAGCAAGTGGATCCTAGATGGTATGAATCAGAATGAAAGCTTCACACCACTGAGGTTTTATTCCACCTCTATACTCCTTCCCATAGTCCCTCAAAGGCCCCGCGCATGCTACAGGTTCTGCCATTAATGAGCCAGCCATCTGTCCAAGATTTGCCTACTCTCATTTTGGAATTAAATGAAAATGCAAATCAACTGCTTCTCTTTTTTTTTGAATTGCAACAGTTCCTCAGAAACCAAATGCATAAAATTTCCAGTACTTTTGTGTGAAGGCATTACAGTACAGAGGATTTGTAAGGCAATTTCATCAGACTCTCTACTAACTGATGACCAGAGGGGAAATTATGAGTTACTACAGGACAATAGGCTCAAAGAGGCAGGCTGAAGTTGATGTAAGAACCAAACCTCCTGCCACTTCACTCTGTCTACAGCAAATGCTGATTGCCAGCCAAAGCATTGCTCTTGGTTGCTACTGACTGAGTCTCCCAAAGAAAATAGACGACAGCAATAAAAATGCTGAAGAGGCAAGTCCAAGTAAACTTCGTAGCTCTTCTGAGAGTCATACCGTGGCCAAGTAGCATGTACAAAACATTTCAGAGTATGATAAATATACTGTGTGGCCAAACAGAGCTAGGACACATAAGCTTGTTCTACAAATACCTGCTAGGCAACTCCAGGCTAGATAATATAAAGCTACGTATCTCATTTTATTCATCTTTAAAATAATTTAGTGTGTTATACAAAGTTCTCTAAAGGAATTGAGAGAATAAATGACTATATTAAAAAGGTGTTTATAAAATTGACTTACAAGATGTGGTCCAGGTAATCCAACAAAGGCTACCTCGCACTGAAAGGCTGAGAATCTGATAATTATTTAGCCCATCTGGCTGCATTTCTCTGGAGTTCCAACCTGGCAATGAAGACCTGAAGGATTCCTTAAGAACTTCTGCTCTTCAGTTTATATTGGACTGCTGAAGATATCAACTCTATCTTTGAAGGAATACTGCAGCAACAGAATAGGTGGATTTGCCAGCAAGAGTGAAAGCAAGCAAGCAACAATCTCTGCACTCAATGATTACAGTGAAACAAAGTTGAAATAATGTGGCTTTATTAATTAACCCTTGTTTCCCACAAAGCTGGAGCCTATAAAAATATAATAAAATGGGAGCTAGAATAGGGTTATGCATCACTTTCCTGCCAGTCCAGAACACTCATTAAATTACATGAACCTTTGAACATAATTCTTCTAATTTCCTAAATGTCTTCTTCTTCTTCTTCTTCTTCTTCTTCTTCTTCTTCTTCTTCTTCTTCTTCTTCTTCTTCTTCTACTACTACTACTACTACTACTACTACTATTATTACTAAACACACACACATACACACACACACACACACACACACACACACACACACACACACACA